>BQNB010088269.1:0-22705 GCA_026074375.1 Tanacetum coccineum | reverse complement strand
ATGTTGTATTCCGCTGCGTATCGTATTTTATGAGTGTTATAGAGTGGTACCAGAGCACGAGTTGTAGTGAACTAAGTTGTTTTACAAAACTTGGACTATAACTGTTTTTGGAAAATTTCACGAGTCTTTCACCGTTGTCCGATATCCGCGCACGTGTTGTTCTCGATCCTTAGAAGCCTTATGTGATGTTTTGATTGCATATTATGTGCGTAACAAGTGGGATACACTTGGTATAAGTAATGATTATATAAGTATATATATACTGCATCCGTTCTATGATGTATGGTTATATATATAACTCGGTATTCGCATCTCGCGAAAAAATTAATCTCTTTATGCATTTAATGCAATATTATGAAACCATCCTAGTATGTGATGAGTATAATTTTACATATGATTCAAAATATGTATAATGGTTACTAATATAAGTATTTCTTTTTCTTTTGTAGTATAATGGGCGAACCTTTCTCACCAGACCGTGTGTTCGACTTTCCTATGGACGAGCCGGAGCCGCATCCAACATACAATTTCTTCACGCACGGACCGCTATCAGGGTATGCTGGTAACCCGAACAACAAAAACGGGTGGATTGAGGCAGACGTGCCCCTACTTGGAGAGCTTAGAGCTGTGGCAGACGAGCCAATGGCTGGCCTATTAGTTGATGAGATTGCTGAGCCGATAGTCGAGGCAAAGGAGCAGGTGATCGCTCCAGTGATGGATATGGATGAGGACATTGCCATGTTGTTTGGTGACGATGATATTAGGGATGATGACTCTGAGGGGTTTGAGAACGAGAAGGAGGTCTGAGAGGTGAACGAGGAGTGGTTGATGGCTCCCGTCACACCACATTTGATGCCAATGGTTCCCCCATCGAGCGTTTACGGGGCAGGAGGTCCATCCACTGCTGATGCTGAGGGATAGTCTTTCCCCCTCCCAGCATCTGGACTTCCTGTACCTCCGTCAGTGATCGAGGATTTGAGTACCCACTTGGGTAACCTGAAGTACGGACAGCTTGTAAAGAAGGTGATCCAGGTGAGTGACGTTGAGGTAGCAGCTGGTATTACTATCGGGGAGATTGGCCCTAGGGTTTCTGCTATGGAGGGACAAGTACAGGTTATGGTGTCCCAGATGGTTTATGTGGCGGATAGACTTGAGCAGGTTGGCACTCAGGTGGAGCAGTGTCAGCAGACTGCGACCCAGAGAGATGAGCTGATTACTGGATTGACTCAGCAGGTGCAGGTTTTGCAGGCAGCGGTCCAGCAGAGAGATTCGCAGATTCAGCAGCTGCAGACTATGGTTTCTGAGTTGAGCAGCCGTGAGAGCACGTTGATGCAGTGCATTCTTAGGATGGACAAACGACTCGCTGATCTGGAGAGGAGACCACCAGGACCTCAGTAGTCCTATTGGTAGATTATTTTGATTTTTGGATTAGATTATGACCATTTGTATAGCCACTAAACTGCTAGTATCAGTTAGTGAGGTCATGCTGTCGGGTGTATTTTGTTTTTGTAAACACCGCAACCATTCGGATATGTTAGGATTCCTGTATTATAAACTTAGAAAATCATCATGATTGGAGGTATCGGTCTTGGAACCGAAGATTGTAACTTTTGGAGGATTTTTGGTTGTATGTGTATTACCCCCGTTATTATTATTATGGTTATGAAAGATTAAGGTTATCCTTGGCTACAAGTTTTGTGTAATTGTGGATGTTGATGTTTTGAGTAGACTTGTTACTAGATCGACTTAACCCCGAGTGGGAATGATTTCGGTGAGTGGATCTTCCGCACATGTATGGTACTTACTTGCATTGTCCAATGAATGGGTATTATTTTTTGTACTTGATGTGACCGTTGACCGAACTGTATTAAATAATGTTTTGTGAATTGATGATTTTAAAAGTGTGGAATTGCAATAACGAATTTGTGTGTTGGACAAATGTCGTTGTGCGAATTGTACTGATTTTGTTGTATAAACTGTTTGTGTAAACAATTGAAAATTTTGTTTAAAATTTCATAAATTGACCCTATGGTGTCAAATAAATTTTCTTTCAAAAAAAATATATATGAATAATTTCCTTTTAAATAATAAGAATGGGAGATGGAATGATGCTATCTTCTTTTCTTTCTTTTAAAACAATCCTATTTTTATTTTATTATATTTTTTTTCTTTTCGAGAAAATGACTTACGCGTGTAGCGTATGAAAAAGGAACGTTTTGACGAGGATGGACATGATGTCGTTTGATCCTCAATTATGAATAACTTGATCAACTATGCATAATTTAGGAAGAACCATGCTATGTCGGGTAAATCGTCACCCTTAAAATGCTTGATAATTGGGATGAAGGTTTGGGTCAAGCTTTCGGAAGGAGAAAATATTTTACCCCTACTACGGATTCTTAAGCAAGTAACCCTACTCCTATTGACTGCATGGAGAGAGTCTCATGCGAGTCGTTGTGACCGAGTCGTCCCGAAGGGAAAATACCTACGATATTGTTCGGAACGAGTGTGTCTAGAAAGGAGTGATGTCTAGTTCGTAGTAATGTAGATCGGCGGTTGTTATAGAGACGTGTCAAGACCAAGTGTAGTCGGTATGCTAGTGAGCAATGGTAGATTTGAGCTATCAAGGGTGTAAACCGGATACCGACACTGAGAAAGGATCTTCTTAAAGATGTAGAGATTCCCAAGGTGGGTAAGATGTTTAGTCCTAAGGATTGAAACTGAGAGATGAAGAAGACTTCTCCTATATTAGATGTGTGTTGCCTTTGATGTATCAACTGACGGCCGTGAAGAAGACTTCTTTCCCCGAAATGAAAAGTAGTGGTAGTGTAGTTGTAAATGTACCTGGAATCGTCAAGGATTAGAATAAGGCACTAAGTGAATCCTGACTTAAGGTTAGGTATAGTGATCCTTACTCCTTGACGTAACGATTTAGTGTGCGTATAAAAGAGCGAAAAGATTAGAGATTCCAGCCGAATGGCGACATCTGTTCCCATCCTGGAGAAACAATCAAAGTAGCTAACGCCTTAAGTCTAGCGGTATTGAATTAGGAATGTGCGTAGTTATCTCGTCTTGATTAATTGAGTCATCTAAGATTTGATGCGGTGTGTTAGGACCGAGCCGATTGTGCTATTCGCCATGTGGAAACGTTGGAGTTTTGATTTTCGTCGAACGAGCAATGAGTCCATGATGCTCATGTTATCTTGATTGTTTTTAATTTGTCATCCGACAATATGTGTTTTCTAGCGGGATTATCGCTGCCGAATTATGTGAAAAAAATGTGCTTTATGTGTTTTACGTGCTATGTGCTTTTGAATGGTAGTAAGCATTTATGTCGCTTTTGTGTGGTCGTGATGCGGCGTAGGACGTGAGTAATGGGTATACTTACCCGGATATATATGAAGGTTGTTTTGAGAGGTACGCAAGCCTAATAGTCCAATGTCGATCGTGGCTTGTTAACCTACAAGCATGACTATGGTTGGCTAAAACCTAGGCGTGATTAAGTTGAGATCATTACCAAGAAGCTTGGCCATCTGGCAAGCCCGGTATAATGAGCAATTGATCGGCTGGGTATGAACCCGCGTGATGAGCATAGCTATTGCTGAGGCTTCCTAATAAGTAAGCACGGTTATTTTTCTAAGGCTTGTAGAAAGAAAGCATGTTTGTTGCTAAGTGTGATAATGAGCGAGGGTGATAAAGTGCCTAAGTAAAGCTAGGACAAAATATAGAGTCATTTTGAAATGACGAATAGGCGAATATGTGCTTATATGATTATGTGGTTGTGTGTAATGAGGCTATAATGCGTTTGATGGGGTCGTATGTACTCCGGACTATTTTCGCAACCGGTGGTGCATTATTTAATAAGACCGGGAGGGCGATGTATGTTTTGGTTTTGGATAATGATGTATATTTTGGTTTTGATTGTTGACATGTGTTTTGGTTTTGATTAACGACGTATGTTTTAGTTTTGTGTAGCGGTGTGCGCTTTGTTTTGTTGGAATGATCACCAAATTAAGATTTGGATTGATCTTTCGTTTAAAGTCTTTCGTTTAAAAACGACGCAATTTATGTTTTCCCGGATATGTTTCGTGGCTTATTTTACCTCTTGTAATAAGATCGATCGTGATTATATTTTTGGTCTTGTTGATATGGATTACCATTTGTTTCGTTAACTTCCCGTCCGGAATAGTCAAAGCGAGAAGTATATCGCGTGATGTTTGCGTTCGAACATGTAAGACCGTTCAATCGTGAGGAAATCGTCTCACTGCAAGTAAAATTAAGACAAGTAAGAAAGGACGAGCACCGGGACGTCGCTCCCTTAAGGTGGGTGGAATGTAACAACCCGAGTTTTACGACGCGTAGGACGATCGCGAATTCGACGTCACACTTATTATTTTATAAGTTCATGTGAACGAACATCGACATTTAAAATTTTATTTGTCGAGAATAATTATTTTCGTATTTTATTACGAACGGAATTTAGAAAATTTTATTTTTGACGTTTCGCGAGTCGACGTTTGACCGCGCGTCCGTTAATCGTTTTAAGCATCGTAAAAATTTACGACGCGTCTCGTTATTATTTTTATGATCGTAAATTATTATTTTGCGAACCTTGTCGTCTTTGTTCCTTGATCTTGGCCAAACTCGCGTTTAACATTTACCTTTTTATTTAATTGTGTACAAGTTTACACTTTTAATTAAATGTTACAAGGAAAATACAAGTAATTAATTTACAAAAAAAAAATATATATTTAGCCTATAGCCGCCGACTATATTGACACACACACTCAACAATTTTAATTTTTCAATGTTGTGATCATCATTGTGTTTTTCCCATTCTATATAACTTGTGCAAAACACTCATAGCTCAAAAGTTTCCATCTCTCCCTCTTGCTCTTCTTGTTCGGCCGAATACACCATCACACACACAAATCATTTTCAAGTTTTGATCATTTAAACCTACTCAAACATCACTCAAAAATGGTTTAGATTGACCAAGAACCAAATGGAAGCTTGTTTTCCTCTTCCCTAGGGCCGTCTCGTTAATTTTGGATGCCCTATTCCACTATAGTAAATTGGGCCCTTAAAAATGAACAATCCAATATAATCCTAATATCCAATATAAATTTTATTAAAATGGCTAAAGTCGTAACATGTATCTAAAAACAATAAAATAAAAATAATATCAAATTAAACTAGTAGTTACATGTGATGTAATTATCTTTTGAATAATGTGCTTCTCCTCGCATTTTTTGAAGCGAAGCTGTTCATCAAATCTTCATAATCAATATTGTCCAGTTGTTCATTTTCAATTACTATCAATGCTAGTCCATTAAGTCTCTCTTGTGACATTGTGGACCTCAAGTATGACTTCAACAACTTCAGTTTTAAAAAACTTCTTTCTGTTGATGCCACAGTTACTGGAATAGTCAGCAATACTCTATATGCAATCATTGCATTAGGAAAAACGTCACGTTCTTTTAGAAAGTTTAAAATATCAACAGGTCCTAAGTTTTTGTTAGGCAAATAATTGCTAAGCAACCTCAACTCCATATAAAGATCATTTGCATCAACATCAGATCGTTTACTATTCTTGAGTGCAGCTTCGAGATGGCTACAATGGGACTTCAGAGTATTGTCATCAAAGGAATACAACTTATGAGTACTGAACAAGAAACCAAAAACCTTTTCATACTCCTTGTATTGTTCGAATCGTGTTCTAAGGGAAACAAGTGCTTGATCAACAATGTATATAAAATATTGGACCTTAAATGCCTCTTCGGCGGAATATGAAGTATCTTGATCATTTGAAATCTCATCAAAATGTCTTTTTCCCTCGAATTAATAACGCTTTAGACGAAGATATTTGGATCAATGTCCATTTCAATAGCAATTTCCTTAGCAAGATTCACCGCTTTATCGAAACCCGTGTCTCTAAACTTCTCAAAGAATAAAATCAACCCTATCCAACTTCCTAATATCTAAAGCATATCATCCTATTGTAACATCTGCACACACAAATTATGGCTGATATATGTCAAACAATGATGGATGCTACCAAAACTCAAAATCACCAAGCTTTATTTTGTTGCTAAAGACTTTGATTCACTTTTGATTTTAGAGTCATTGTCTTTTTCAGCAACTTGAAGTAAGGCTTCTCTTATTTCCGAAAGCTGATATCTAATGGCTTTCACACTCTCAACACGACTTTCCCAACGGGTTATGGACAATGACTTGAGAGTCAATCCTTTAACATTATCTTTTAAAATCAACCACCTTTTGGAAGAATTGGCAAAAATAGTGTAAATACGTTGTATAACTTCAAAAAATTCCTTAGCTTTGCCACAAGAGCTAGCGATGTCACACAATGTTAAGTTAAGGCTATGGCAACCACATGGAGTATAAAATGCTCTAGGATTTATATCTAAAAATTTCTTTTGTACTCCCCGATGCTTACCTTTCATATTAGATCCATTGTCATAGCCTTGACCACGCACATCATCAATATCAAGATCTAGAGACTCCAATTCAGCTTGTGTAACATCAAAAAGTCCTTGACCAGTGGTATCATCTACATTTAAGAATCCTAAAAAGGATTCCTCGACTCTAGCACTTGAGGATGATACATTTACATACCTCAATATTAAAGACATTTGTTCTTGATGACTCGTATCAGGTGTACAATCAAGTATGACAGAGAAATACTTTGCTTGCTTAATTTTTTGAATGATTTGTGATCTAATTCCACGAGCAAGTAATTGTATTAACTCATTTTGAATGGAATGACCAAGATAATGAACATGAATTTCATCATTCGTGATACGACGGACATGCTCTTTGATGAATGGGTCAAACTCTTCTAACATTTCAATCAGACCCAAAAAGTTCCCCCATTGCTATTAACATGCAACTTCTCATTTGTACCACGGAATGCTAAACTGTGCTTAGCAAGAAACTTCACAATGAACATTCTGAACAGAAACTTCTTCCCAAGTGATCTCTTTCTTTCTCAAATTGTTTCATGTGCCACTTTATCAATCGTTTCATTCTTTTTTAGTCTATGACGCATGTCAAACCAAGTAACCATATTTGTAATATGTTCTACGCCAACTTCATGCTCTTTAAGTCTAGTACTAAGATGTATCCAATCCGAGAAGCCCTCGTTAGCTAATGAGCTTTAGCAATCCCTTTTTTGAATATTTTATACAACATAGAACAAAAAACTCTATCAACTCCACCACCCTTTTTTTTGAACATTAGCCAATCCTCTATCACTAACTTCTCGTTATTATAGAACTCTAGTAAAAAAGTAGCAGAAAATCGTTGAGATAGTCTATCTTTAGGACCCAAAAGTGATAGAAATTGAATCTCTTTTAGGACCTCTTTCGACTAAAACTTTTATCATATCAGAACTAAGACCATCCCAGTTTTGTGGATCAAATATATCAATATGAAAATTAGCATTAGGATTATCAACATTCATATTGTCCACATCAATCTCATCAAAGCCATCATCATCGACACTCGTACTCTCAATGTTAGTATCATCAATTTTATCACTCTCAACATTGACATCACCACCATGAACACCCGCATCATCAACATTACTACCGTCTACTCCATCAAAATTAATATTATCATCATCAACATTATCATCAATAACATTTTGATTATGAGGAGGAACTTGTGGCTTAACATACTTATGCATAGTTCCATATTGACGCTTATTGCTTTGTTCTTATTTTTTGTTTCTCCATAAAACGCTTTTGATATCCAGATTTTTGTTTCCTAAGAGGCTTAGGAGGCATTGTTTGTCTGAAAAATATCCAAATAAGACAAAATAACTAAGTAAGTGAATAGTGCTTTAAACTTATAGTCGTCCTACATTAAAAATAATTAAGGTAATTGTGATGATAGCGTTAATCAATAATTCTTGTTTTCCCGATCAAAGGCATTAGGTATTTGCGCCCACATCTCAATACCAAAAGTATCTATTTTCTATACAATCAATATTATATCCAAACAATTAAACTCAGTTATATTCAATAAAAGTGCACTCATTGAAGTTAAAGTACGATTTGTCGATTTACGTTTACGCATCTATCTAAAACAATAAAGAGCAGGCAATAGTAGAAGAAAAAAAATAGTTTCATTAAAGAAAAAAAACATGATTCAACGATTATAATAAAATAAGAAACTTGATTATGTCGATTCACAAATCACAACACAAATGTTTTTACAACAAAAGTAAACCATTAAATTAAAATTTCAAAAAAAGGTCTTTGTGATTGGTGAAAAGTATTTTGTGAAAAAATGATTGGTATGCTCTCGCATGGTCTATCGCATAAACAATAAACAATCGGTTGATTTGACTTTTTTTAATATAAAAAGAATGACATGTGACCATAATTTATATAGAAAAAAAAAGGTCGGCAATCAAATTGGGGTCAAACATTGATTAGACTTGGGCTTGCACTTAACATATATACGTTATAAAAAATTTTTTGTGCCTTTAAAAGTAATGATTGGGCCTGTTCCATCGATCCCACTTCACTATAGACCATTCTACGGGCATGCTCCTTTCCCTCTATTTTTTGAATTCGAACGAACAAGCAAACCAAACACCCTTGGTGTTTGTAATTTTTCTAGCAACCAAACCTTGTTTAGATGATGTATTTAAGATCATCTATGCAAGAAAAATGACCATGCATTAAGGTTTATGCATGGTTGAGTTGTATTAAAGTTAGTGGGTTTTGATTTGTTTAAGGAGTAAAGGGTTAGTGAAAAAAGGGTGTAGAAGAGTTTTGATAAAGTTTGATTTGAAAACTAAGAGGGTTTTTGGTTTGGTTGTGGGTTCGAACCAAGGAAGAGGCACACAAAGGTGTGTTTTGTTAATTGTATTTAAACAAAGAATTATCCTGGTCGATTTGGTTATTGAATTAGTTTTAGTATGGATGATTTTTCGTTTGGTTATAGGTGTGGATATGGGTTTGAGGTCCGCGCAAAAGGAACAAGGGACAAGTGTGTTTATCTATCGAGTCCGATCTTGCTACAATAACCATTGTGAGCATTCTTTTTATATTTGCTTTGTTCGTTTCGTTCATTTGATTTGATATTACTTGTTGCATGTGATGAAATCCATGAGATCTTACGTCGTCTAGTTAGTTTTTTTTATAAATTGATTGAGCGAGTTAAATATGGACTATAGGCCATTTTAGATGTGCCATGAATGAGTTTTTGGGTCAAAAATGAATTCTGGCGCACTTTGTAACGTGTAAGTTATGGGCAGAAACTTTGGCATGGAAAACGAGGATCGAGATTTTGTGAAATCTAATTTTTGATTGAAAAATATGATAAAGCTTTCTTAGACGATCGTTTTGACATAAAATGGAGCTTCTAACTCCTAATAACGAAGAAACTAGAGTGAAAACGAGATATACACTTTAAGTGGAAAATCATTCATTTTTGGTAATTACTAGTTGCTAGACAAATTTTAACACCCGTTTTTGAGCACTTTCGAGTTCCGTTACGCCTTCCGAAAAATAACGAAAGTTGCCAAATGACGTTTTTACTTTTGTCGCTAGGCTTAGATTGCAGTTTTAAAATCGAGTAACACTCGGTCAAACCCCAAGGTCAAATTCTGCAACTTTTATTAAAAATGCACAATTTCCTGCAGAAACTTACAGGGGCCATTTTGTCCTTCTCTGTCGAGTTTCAGGTCCCGGCTAAACTAAAAAGGTTTCCGGTATGATGTCGGTGTTGTTTGCATAAAATCTCTTTAGAGTCCTATCGTGAAAAGGTGATTAACGGGTTCCGTTTTGAGCGGGTCCAGATTTCGTTATATATATATATAAAAAATATATATATATATAAATATATTTATAATATAATAAATATATATATACATATAGTTAGGATCAAATAAAAGAAAACTTAAATGGAAATGATATGAAGAAACACAACCACTACATATAAGATGCACCTACAAAAATATATGCATCTCCCATTAAAGATTCTCTTCTATTTAAAATGTGTGGCTAGAAATCCTTCTTATTCTTCTCATTATAGTTTTTCTTCTCACCGGATCCCTACTATATATATATATATATATATATATATATATATATATATATATATATATATATATATATATATATATATAGGGATGGGTTCTAGGGAAAACCATATTTTGCTAGAAAACTCAGAAAACCAAACAGATGCCCTAATTTTTTCAGACAAAAAATGTTTTTCAGGCAAATATGGTCTCCCGATAATAATGTCTGTAAAAAAAACTCAAAAACCCAAACAGAGCCAAAATTTTTTCAGGCTATATAAAAGATTTTTTTTAGGGCATCATTTAGTTTTTTAGGGCAACTGATTGGTTTTTTTGGGTTTTTTACAGAGTGTAAATCGAGGCCATATTGGCCTGAAAAAAAACAATTTTTAGCCTGAAAAAATTAGGGCATCTGTTTGGTTTTTTTAGGGCATTTGTTTGGTTTTTCTGGGTTTTCCACCGAAATTAGGTTTTCTCATGATCTCATCCCTATACATATATATATATATATATACATATGTATATATATATAATTATATATATAATATATATAATATTACATAAAGGTCAAAGTTTAAATAAAGTCCAACGTTTAACTTTTGAAATCAACGATTGATATAAGACTTGTCTGATGTTAATGAAAATAAAAACGTTACTATTAATTACAAGTATATATTTAAGACTTAAACTTGTTATGAACGAGGAAGATTCTAAAAATAGAAACTTTTGAAATATTCGGATATAACACCGATACAAGTAAACGGTAACCAAATTGAGTGTCGAAGGTTCAACGAGATAAATAAATATTATTATAAATATACTTGAATAACGGGACTTACTAAAAATGGTAACTTTCCTAAAATAGCAACTTTCTAAAAATAGAAAGTTTCCGAAAATAGAAAGTTTTCGATTAAGTGACGTATAATATAAATGAAAGAATAATCGTAACTCAATTATGTGGAGATTAGGATCTAGGACGCGCAAGAGGATTTCTCATCACATGTGTATGTATACTTATACTATTTTGATAGTTGCGATGCGCGCACTATCCGATCGTATCATACGGTATAATAATTGAACAACATAAATTATAGGTCGCGGTTGAGTTCGAGTTGAGACGTCTTTGGAGTATCACGGTTATTTTGATCTTCGGCTTAGACCAGGGTGAGTTCATAGCCTCGCTTTTAAGTGTTTTGAATGTTTTATAAACCCGCGAGGGGGATAATGCTTGTTTTGAAAAGTAAACACAATATGTTTTGATACTTAATATGATTCCATTTACTATTGAGTATATGCCTTTTACTGTGTGACCGTTAGTTGCCTAGTTGTAGGTAAACGCTAATGCATTAAATAGATCTATTGGGTTTGACAACCCTGTCCGGGGTTTGAATCCGTTGGTGAGCACCCTGTAACGGACATTTTGTGGTTACGGGATGAATGTGTTAAGTTTCGGTACACGGGCTCATTTAGTTGGAAATCATTATGTAGCTTGCCATATAAGCAATGTTATAGTGTTTTGTTGAACCAAATATGCGTTCTAACTGTTAATTGTAAACTCTATAAATTTACTCAACGTTTTGTTGACGTTTTTAAGCATGTATCTTAGGTTAGGTGTTGTTGGTGGCTTGGATGGGACGGAACGCGAATATCAAGGACGGTGTCTCTGTGGAGTAGTGTCATGAATTAAAACAATGTTTTTAGAAACCAAGTCGTGTTGGGACTTTTAGAATTAAATTTCTACGTTGGTATTGGGACCTATGTAACTCTGATGTTTCTCTTATAAATAAAATAAATTTTGTTATATAAACGTAACTTTTGAACGTTTACTGGGACTCATGTGCATGTATTATGAAGTAGCACCCCAAATGTTGTATTCCGCTACGTATCGTATTTTGGGGGTGTTATAGAGTTGCATATGAGTACAGCTTTTCATCCTCAAACGGACAGTCAAAGCGAGCGAACAATTCAAACGTTGGAGGACATGTTACGAGCATGTGTAATCGATTTTGGAGACAATTGGGACGATCATCTACCTTTAGTAGAATTTGCCTACAATAATAGTTACCACGCAAGTATCAAAATGCCGCCGTATGAGATGCTCTATGGTAGGAGGTGTAGAACGCCGGTATGTTAGAAAAAAGTGGGGAGTAGAGAATTAGCAATCACGGATGTGGTGTTAGCAACAACCAAAAAGATAGAAATCATTCGTGAAAGATTGAAAGCGGCATAAGATAGATGGAAAAGCTATGCCGATAATAGGAGAATACCGATTGAAATTAATGTAGGAGATTTTGTTATGTTGAAAGTTTCGCCGTGGAAGGGTGTGATGCGGTTCAAGAATAAAGGAAAACTTAGCCCGAGGTTTATAGGGCCATTTAAGATTATGAAGCGAGTCGGGGAAGTAGCGTATGTTTTAGAATTACCCGAAGAGATGAGAGGTATACACAATACCTTTCATGTGTCTTATTTGAGAAAGTGCCTAGCGGATGAGTCGAGTGTGATCACTTTGGATGATGTAGAAATTGATCCAGAATTAATCTCTCAAGAAGAACCGATAGCAATATTAGGAAGGAAATCGAGACAACTTCGCAACAAAATGATTCCATTGGTGAAAGTGCAATGGAAGCATCGTAAGGGCACAAGCATTAGATGGGAACCAGAGGAGAAGATGAGGATTAGATATCCTCACTTATTTCAAGAGTAGATTTCGAGGACAAAATCCCGTTTAAGGGAGGGTGAATTATAACACCCGCATCCCGATAAGGTATTATTTTATAATATAAATAATAGTATTAAATTGTTTAGAATGTAAATTATAAGAAAATGGTAAAGTTACAAGTTATAAATAAATAGTGTAAGTGGTTAAAAGATATATGCTATATTTAAAAGGAATGAAACTAAGAGGACTAATGTTGCCAAATTGGCAAACTTAATTAAGTAAATATCAATTAGATAAGATAATCTGGCATATTCCAGAATTATCAAAAGTGTGTGTGTGTTTGTTCCTGTGTCGACGCCAACCAAGAAGAAAAGAGGGAAAGACTAGAGTTATAACAAATTGGCAAAAATTGATCAAGGAGAAAGGATTATCAAGTTAGTATGAGCCCTCAATTGCTATCACTATATCAAGTAAGTAATTAATTAATCCAAAAATTAGGGTTCATGTTATAAAATTTGGGTAAAATGGTTAAAGGTTATTAATTCATGATCCTAAACACTAATTAGTTGTTATTAGTGTTGAATCCCCAAATAGGAAGCTAAGGAGGATCAAGTTTTGAGTTCAAATAGAAATTAGAGGCATAATCAAGGTAAGTATATTGACTAACATGTTAATGTGATCATAATGTCAATTTATTTGTATTATGATTGTTTTGTTTCAAGAAATTGTGAATGTTAAGTAGCTTGGATCCAATGCTAGTAATGTATATGTTAACATAATAATTATGCTTGTGAAAGGTATGTAAATGTAAGAATGTATTCCTTTAATAAGTTATGGCTAGTTATTAACTAGTATAACTTAGTGAAAGTTGCTTACGTCATATACTTACTAAGTGTTTTGCTTACGGATGAAGTTTATAAATGTTTTGTAGGTTCGAGTGACGTAGACAAAAGTAAGAAGAAAAGCTAGCTTGTTGGCATTGAAGTTAGCATTTTGGTTTGGTAAGTAGAAGATCATATTTGGACTAAGGATTCTTGAAGTTGAAGCCCCAAGAGTCAATTATTGATTTTGGTATATTTTTGGTGTTTAATCTCGTGTCAATATCAATTTGGGGTCAAAACAATATGGTCTTGTGTTTAGTGTTTAGTCTTGATGTTGATAAATAGATGATTTGGAAATGTTATGAATGTGTAGTTTAAAATGTGTTAAAAGGGTGTTTGGATTAATGGCATTATGACCCGTTGACTAGCTAAGTCAAAGTATTATTTGGCGTAATATGTAGTTAAAAGTAAACTTGGTAAAATGCAGATTTTGAGTGTTTTTGGGGTCTGTTACAGAAGGTTGGTTTTATGTTTTTGGGTTTCCTTCAGAATTCTGTAGATTCTGTAGAGGTTCTGTATATGGGCTCCAATATGGCATATTCAATTAATGAATACGGTGTATCCAGCTTTCTGAACGCAATACGGAGTATTTAAAGTATTCAATACGGTGTAACCAAGTCTGAGTCCAATACGGAGTATTCATGTTTTGAATACGAATTATTCACTTTTGGATTCAATACGACGTATTGACATCTGTTTACATAACGTTTATAACTCTTTCGTGTTTCGAGTTTTCTTTTTAGGGTTATTATATATGGTTCTTATAAATGTAAATGAGCTTGTATATGTTATTTGTTTAAATGTATGTTTCAAATTTCTTATAGTTTGTTTGTAAAGTCCAAATGTGGGTATTTTTAGAAAAAAAATTCTAGTGTCGTTTAAGGGGCGTTTCAGGAACATTGTAAGTAATTCCGTATGTCACCACATTGGGGGAAGATTGTTAGCCTTAATATGTGAGCGACATTTACGGAATTACATTTAGTTATCTTAGCCATACACGCAAGGACTATATATGACAAGTTGTATAAGATTAGGCGTGTAAGGGCTATAAATACCCCCTCCTTACTTCTAAGGATGGGTGAGGTTCTCATAACAAGTGTGTGTATTTTCTCTTTCTAAGCTAATACACACATCTTTCCTTTCTCTCTCTACTCTCTCTCTAGAAATGACTAAACACTTCTTTTATCCTCCTCGACCTTCGGATCATGTTTTATTTGTGAATATTAACAACATGTAATAGACTAAGCCCAAAATCAATATGGATTGGCCATATTAAGGATTGGTTGGCCGGCCTGGGGGAAGAAATAAGGAAAGAAGGACCAAACTTGTTCCCTGAGTTATTGGTATTGTCATATGATTGTCTTAAACACATCCTATAAATACAAAGCCTTAGGAAACAAATCAAGGACTTTTTCCTCTCTTACCTAACACCTAAAAACAATCAGCCCTCCCCTTTAGGTTAGGGTTTTGGATCAATTTTAATAAAAGTCACAAACCATGAGTTTTGTTGTCTTCGATCGTGAAATTCAATAACTAGCATTCGGGTCGCATACAATGACGTGTAGTGTGAACAAGTCATAGAGGTCACTTATTTTAGTGACTCAAGGATTTTCGCGCGGTTTCTTGAAGAACAAGTATTTGTTCTTTGCTTCGTTTGATCACCCGATTCAAAACAAGAGCTTAATATGTTTAATTATTGTTAATCTATGAGCATCATACAAATCCCTTTTAGGACGTTTTCTACTACGTACTTGTGTTAATAAATTTTTATTTAGTTAGTAAATCCTAACAGAACCTCAGAATGATGTAACTTACATTCATATATCCGCAAGGATACATCAAGCACCTGAGTGATATGTCTTTATATCAATGCTGAGGAATATGAGTTAGAGGATCATGGTGAACATGCTAACCATAGAGTTTCATTGTCGGTTCTTGAAACCGATGAATGACTTAAAATTATGGTGCATTTATCATTACCAACAAACTTGGAGTTCATGAGGGTGCCAAACATTATCAATAGAATGTTCATCGTTTACGGATTTTAGAAAAGTAGCTTAGTGTTGTTTGTATATCCTAATGCTAGTTTGATTGAGATGATACTCAATCCTAGTCGTGCAAGGATTTCATCATGGTTGATAACGTTGCTGACTAGACATGCTCAGTGGAGAGCATATTTGCATTATATATTATAAAAATAAGAATGTTTTATAGTTTGAGAAGTTATTAAGATGAATGTCTCTAACAGGTGTTTTGCTGATGTTATACACGTTATAGAATGTAGTGTGGCAATACTCATATAGTGATACTTGTGTTTGAGTGCACATATACAAAATGACAATCATCGCATTATTCAAAGAACTTCACAATTTATGAATTTTTAAAATAAGCATTCTCAAAATTCCAAAAGATCATAACCTAGTTGACTTGTTCATGAAACCTATGCCTTGTCAACAAGTGCGGCTGTCGTAACTAAAGGCATAAGTCTTCAACTGGATCATCATGCATTGATCTATTTAGTATTTGGATAATAGAAATGTAAGCAGTTGTATTAAATAATAAATTGATCTACCGGGTATGATCTCTTCATTTATAATACTGTAATCTATATTCTCATGTTCAAATCCTCAAAAAACAATTATTTATTCTAAAATTGTCCATTGCAGGTCAACGATAGGGGAGCATTGTTGAATTAAGAAAAATGTGAGCGCTTGTTAATATTCTTTGTATATCAAATGATGTGTCCGCCAACTCATATGTTATTCAATGGCTATGAATATTGGACTACCCCAACCAACAAGTATTCACTTTATGGATAGGCGTCAATAAGTGAATCTCATAAGTGGTTGTATTATACTCGTCCTTAGACTTGAGATGCAAGTTGGTCTTGCATGTGTGGATGTCATTTCTTGATTTTAGTTAAACATTATCCTGAATAAAGTACTTATAAAGGCTATTTTCAAAAGTGTTGTGAAGCACATGAATGACACGTGTAGTCAAAATAGGATTTGTTCCTCCATTTGTTACTAGAGTTAGATACTATCGGGCCCTCGTTAAATTGATCAGATGTGTGCATGGCCGTGCCAAAAGGTAGTCAAGATGAATCTTGAATACATTTGATAATCTAGTTCAATATCTATAACGAGAACAAAATAGTTAAACATTTAGAATGACTTTGATCCACATCCATAGTTTAACGTGATTTCTTCAACGAATGGATGATTAACCACGTAAAAATGAGACGTTTACAAAGCCACACTCATGTATTTCTGGGAGCATTGGGGTGTTGCTAGACACTAACCTTTGCTAGTATATTTATTTATGATTATGACATTCGGAAGTGGAGCTATTGGGATATGCTCATATCATAGTAAATAATTATACGGCCGGAGATACATGAGTCTATGAGGTCACACACGTATACACTGAGATACTACCATTTATAATGTAATTAATATATTTATAGTAACTATATTAAGTATATTAGTTATCATTTCACGATTTACTTAACGGTCGTTAATTAGTCCGTTTGACGAATAATTAACGTAAGGCTATTTAATTAACATGTAATGGACATGTTAATAAATCAAGTCCAAAACCAATATATGGGACAAGGGTTGGCAGGCCAAGGGTAAAAAAAGGAAACAAATGACTAAACTTGTTTCCTAAGTATTTGTATTGTATTAGGAATGTCTTAGAACACACCCTATAAATACAATGCCATTAGAAACAAGTTGGTGATCTTTTCTTCCCCCTTTCTAACCCTAAATCGATCGACAAAATACCCTCTTAGGGATTTCTAATCGATTTCCATAAGAACAAAATCGTGAACTTTAAGAACAAGCATTCAGGTAACATACGATGATGTGTTGTGTGGATACATCATAGAAGTCACTTCCTTTAGTGACTATATAAGTGTTTTTTGGGTTTTATATAAGAACAATAAAGTGTTCTTTGCTCCATTGATCACTCGATTCAATAACAAGAGGTCAGTAACTTTGTTATTTATTTGTTAATCTATGAACATCATATGTGATCCCTTTGGGACGTTTTTCGCTGCGTATACTCATGATATTAGATGTTAAATCCCAACACCAACTTGCTCTAATACGGTGAGTTTCATCGTCTATCCTCCCTTATCTGTGTATCATCGAACTCACATATCTAAAAGACTTATTTGGTTGAAGGATCTGGTATCCGATACGAATATCCACTTTCTTCGTCGTGGATGACCCCGTACATACCGAAATCACATCTTAAGTATTCAGTCGTCTTTCTGCTTATCCGTAAGCCATTGTCTTATAGTGCCTCCTTCCAACTCTCAAGTCTGTTGGTTCAATGATAGAAGTCTCAAATTCAATACATACTAGATAAAAATATTATAATGGCTAAAACGGAATTCAAATCACAAAAATAATCTATCTAAAATCGCATACATGAAATCAATACTCTCTCTAAGGCCGAGTGTAACCAAAATTAGCATAATGTTAACTTTTTTTTCCGCTACCGACACCCCCATTAAATAAGTGCAGTAAAAGCATAAACTTCACCAAATAGTGATATTCTGTAACACCCTCAAAATCATCAACAACGCAGCGGAATACCACTTGGGGTGCTACTTCATAGTTCATACACACAAGTTACAGAAAACGACCTCAAAAGAGACGTTTAATAAAATGTCACATTCGATTTAAATAAATCAGAGTAAATTCAGGTCCTAATAATTTAAGATTTAACAAGATTACAAGATTTCAAACGTGAATCATTTTGCATATTTGAAGTTAAAAAGCTATCGAAATGTGAAAGAAAAAAAGAGTCTTTAATTGTTTTGATTTATCTGCGCGTTCGAAATGCTTACTAATGTCTCCAGCAGCTTCAAGAGTATAAACTCGAGAAAATAATGCCAAAAACGTCAACAATAATGTTGGTGAATTCATAGGTTTAAGTAAAAGCAGTATTGAAATAATTCAAGTAATATTTCAGTAAGAAAAGTAGCGTTACAACATTTCAAAGTATTATTTATGAATCCAAGTAGTGATTTAATAACTCATGTAATGTTCAGTAGTGGACCACAAGATTTAAGTAATAGTAGACTACAAAACAAATTCAGTAGTCAAAAACATGTATTATTGCACTAAGCTTATGACCCCGAAACCTTAACTGTTTTTGCCCTTACAGTATATAGGATGTATGCCAAAACACCCTAAATGTCCTCACCATGTTAAATGCACCATGGCCAACTTGTGACCAGAAATTCAAGGCGGGGATTGTCAATCCCGATAGATCTACCCACAACATTCGCGCTTACCCCTACAAGGTAATTAACGGTTCATGATAAAAGGGACTTAATTGGCATTGTGGTAACCTAGGCAATAATATTCAGGCAACAATCTGGATAGCATACAGTTTGAAAGCACTTGTGTCCAAAAGTAAAGCAAGTAATGTGTTCAAAACTCATGGTTTCATATATAGGTATTCAATGATCACAAATCATGTAGTAAGCAAATCAAGCTTTGGTAAAAATAGTCATGTAACACTTACGTAGTAGAAATCATGAGGTTTTTTTTACCCTGAGTAAATCTACGCATGTTATTCTACCCAAAAAAAGTTATGAAAACCATTAAAAGAGAAAAGGTGAGGCTATGAACTCACCGCGAATAGAAGATGTGATCAAGATATCCAAACAAGATAGAAACGAACGCCGACAATCAACCGCGACCTATTAATAAATATAATATGCGATTGATACTCGAGCTATATAAAATACGCAAATCAATGTACATATACATAATGTGCATGAAAAATGATACTTTGGAATCCATGGACTACATCACTTAATGTTTCTATTGATTACACATTTTCTGAGATTTTATCCGTTTTTAGCTAAACGATTGGCTTACTTAAAGGAACGCTAAATGGTCGAACTAGACATTCTCATTCCATCTTAAGTTACCCTTATATGTTATCTAACTACCATAGTTCATCCATAAGTCATAGCCTAAGCACTCCTTTTAAAAAAGGCACACCAATGTCACTAGTTTTAAAACAGGGTATGCTGGAACTTATCAAAAGTTGGACACTATTAGACACCTCTAACCTTTCCAGAAAAATCTGGAAAAATTCCAGTAATTCACACATATCATGAGGATACTACAGTTTAAATTTCGTCGAAAAATATTAAGTTTTGATCCGCCTGCTCACTACATCTTTGCAATCGAATTTCTGGACAGCAAACACAGTTTTGACAACCCATTTAGTAAACATGTTTTGACCCACTTTTAAGCAATGAAAATCGACGAGGCCTAGTTCGTTGGAAAGTAGACTCGAAGCACTTAATCATAGGGTCCTGCAAATCTAGAAAACCTATTGTTATGACCAAGTTACACTACTCGCAAAATGGACTAAAATTCTGCACAAAAACAACATGTGCAGAATTTTGCGTACATTTCTAAACTTCAAAATCGCCATAAACTTTCTCGTTGTAAGAATTGGAGCTTCAAATTTTTACACGACACGTTCATTATAACGACCTTTCATCATCTTCTTAAACTATCTAAAATTTCAGTTGTATGACAAATTCAGCTCACTAAACTATGCTAAACATCTGGTCTTAAATGATTGGATTTACAAACCCTCCAAATCTTCAATTTTTTCACACCAATTTCGCATTCAACATAACCACACTAACCTATAATCACTACTAAACCATTTGATCATCCTCAAATATTCACGAATCAAGAATCGCATTCTTTTCACAAATTAACCATGGTTTTCCTTAATTATCAAAATCATAATTGCATTGCCAATATATATTAAGCCAAATGACAAAATCAAAGAAAATACTTACAAGAAGATAGGGAAACGAGTAATTGGTCAAAACCATAAGTGGTGTCTTGGGCCGGTAAAGAAAAACAAGATGAGCAAGAAGAGGATCAAAAAGTCTTAGATTTTCTACTCAAAATCTGTGAAAAACACTATTAATCAAACCCTTTAATGCTTTGATTACCCTTGAATTGTAATCAAAAACCCTTGAATCAAAAATAATAAAAATTCTAGAATATGTCATGAAACTTGGGTGCATGGTTGATTGATGTTGTATTAAGGGATGGATGAGGTTTAATTTATGAGTGATTTGGGATTGAATGGAAGGGTTTTGGGATTGAATGATTATGGTTTTTGGGGTTTTTGGTGGCCTTGGCGTCGAACACAGAAGAGGAAGAGGAAATAAGATCGATGTTTTCTATAAATCGGTGTATGTGTGTGTTTTATGGAAGTATGAGAATGTTTAGGACTTTATATAGGGGATCAAATACTAGGGGTGTTAAAAAAACCGTGAAACCGACGAACCGAGCCGAACCGCTCAATCGACGAAAAAGCCCGAAACGAAGAAACCGAAACCGAAAAAAACCGAAACCAAAAAAACCCCGCATTATAATGGTTCGGTTTAGGTTTTTACTTTTAGATTCCATGCGCGTTAAACCGACAGAACCGTGCATAATATACATGAAGGTTTTCTAACTAAATATTCAAATAATTGTTCAAGTTTAACCGATTATTGCAATACACACGCCGTCCAATATTTATTGTTTTAACGACTTTTTCGTCGTAAGTAAACATTTGTAAAAAATCTATGTGTGAAAATTGATTTTTAAAAAAAGGTGATCGTAATCTATAACGGCGAGTAATATTTTTTTGTTAATAGTTTTTATGAATATTTGAATGCAATTATTGTAACGTAATATTAAGTTTTATATGATTTTAATTTTCAACGTATTTAATTTTACTAGAAATACATTTTATGTTCTAGTCTATGTTATTTTTTTATACGGTTAAACTCTATTAAACGTCAAAAACGGTTAACCGTGACCCAAACCGCGGATAACCGCTCACTTCGGGTACCCGCATGTCCGGTTACCCGCCTAGTACGGTTCGGCGACGGATAGTAAAATTAATTACCCGCCCCGCGACGGATAGTTTAAATCTTCCAACTAACCGAACCGAACCGCCCCGTGAACACCCCTATCAAATACTAGTATAATTTTTTTCCATCTTTATAAAAATTAAGAGGTGTTTGTTTTTGAGTTTATTAGGAAAAGTAAATTTAAATAAAAAGGGGTGTTTGTTTTTGAGTTTAGTAGAGTAAAAATATGATAAGGGGGTGTTTGGTTTCTAGTTTTGATGGAGCCTAAAACAATTAAAGAGGGTGTTTGGTTTATATGTTATGTTTATAAATTATATTTTTATTTTTGTTTTTTCTAAAACATTTATTCTACAATATTTGTTTTTAGAACACGTAGTTAGAATATTAAAATTTGTAAAAACACTATTTTAACGCGGTTTCGGTCAAACGCGGATAAAAGATGAAAAATAATAAAAATAAAATAAAATAAGCTCTCATGGCTAAATTATGAAATTGTCGATATCTCGAACGCTAAAATGGATAAAGTCCAAATCACGACTCGAAAATAGCTAAAACGACGCTTTTTATTAAAACGGCTAAAAACAAAAGGGTGAAGTTTAAAAATACGCAACAAACTTTTTTAAAAAGAACGAAATACGTAATCTACTATATATAGTACTAGAATTGCCAAATAACTTTCAAATTTTGAACGATATACGTAATATGACCGGATATTGACCAAAATTTGACATGTTTGACCGGTTCCATTTTCAAAAATTACAGAAATGATTCTTGTGATTCGCGTTGAACTTTCACTGTTAGTCTCTTAACTTTTTTTTACTTAATTTTTTTTAAAAAATTTTTTCACTTAATTTTTAAAATACTTTTTTTTTCATTTATTGATACACTATTTTTTTACACTTATTATACTTTTTTTCCACTTATTCGTACACTAATTTTTTTTATACTTATTACACTATTTTTTAGAAAAAAATTTAAATACCGCATTAAAAATTTTCACAACTAGCACCCTCATGTGGCTTAAATTTTGAATGTTGCGTATTTTTTTTTACACTTGTTACACTTTTTTATTAGGAAAATTTTTAAATGTTGCTTTAAACTTTTTCACAACTAACCCCCTCATGTGACTTAAATTTTGACTATTAAACACCCCTCACGTGACTTATATTTTTTTTTTAATATTTTTTTAA
>BQNB010088268.1:0-27701 GCA_026074375.1 Tanacetum coccineum | reverse complement strand
CTTTTATTAAAATAAAATCAGATTATAATTAATAATTAATTAACAGAATATAAATAACAGAAAATAAAACAGACAGAATGAGATAGAAGCAGAAGACAGACACTATGAACGATAAATAAAAAAAACAGTAAAATAGTAAAAGTACTTACTTGATCACCATCAAGGAAAACTCTTCGAGGCACGTGTTTGACACGCTTAGCACTAAAGAGCTAAGCCACGTGTTTGATACGCTACCCTTAAAATAGATACTTCGTCTGTTTCCCAAGGTACAACAGCCGAAACAGTAAGTTGTACTGCCGAACTTAACAAACTGCCTAGAATATCACCTTTCCAGATGTGTACTCCATAAGTTGGATATCAATAATACTTATTGATTTGATGTGTGTCAAAGCTTTGTAATTAGGGCCTCTATTTATACACTATAGAGTCCTCACAAGTTTACTCATCCCACCAATGTGGGATAGAAAATAAACATAAATTCATCTTTAAGCATGGTACCGAATGCCTAACTTTGAGACGCGATATCTCATTCACATAAACTCCATTTTGGACACATAAAAGTTCATTGCGAAACTCTCTACAAGGAGAACGCAAACTTACAAACTATTACTTATATATATAACATATACATATAAAAAATTGTGTCCAAAGTTGGTCAAAAATCATTTTGCCAACCAAATTTTCCAACATTAGGTTTAGTTTTTTAACCAAATAAATGCTAACCGCTTAGTGAAAGTTTGGCTCGAAGGGTTAAGCATCAAACAAAAACTAGTAAAGTAATCCGGAAATATGATCTTTAAAACCCTGAAAATAACCCAAATGAATTTACAAATATGATTAGTAGTTACTAGTAATTATTTTCTTATTATGTTAGAACAAGATAAATACTCATGCATAACAACATGATTTTATAACGGCATATTTTTGTAGTGATAAAAAAAAGTTTATGGGTTATAAACAAAAATAATAAAAGTTTGAGGATTTGGGGATTAAACATAGTGTTTTGAAACCCGGTTCGACCTGACCGATTCAACCCATTGAATCGGTTCCGGTCGAAAAACGGGTATATTTTCGAAACCCGGTTAGACCTACCGGGTTTGAAGTGACCCGGGTCAACCCGGTGATTGAATCAGTAAACCTGGAAGACCGGGTTGACCCGGTAGTCGAACCAGTTGAACTGGTAACCCGGTGACTCGACCGGATCGATTAGAGACCTAGTTTTCAAAACATTGATTAAACACTGTTTAAACTGAATGAAAATAAGATGGATTATAAATGAAAATAATAATAAAAGTTTATAGATTCATATATACTTGTCTTAATTTTTCAACAATTAACATTTAATGGTTTTTCCATTATGGATTAGAATCCTCTAAAGTTGAGTCAAACATGATACATCATGTTCATCAATCACAAATTAGTTAATTGTATAAAACTTTTTCTTTAAATAATAATCATGGGTCCACTTATTTATTTTCACTCACAATAAACTTAACATGATCAATCATGTTTGAGTATAACTTTAGATGATCTTTTTCCTTCCATTATAGATAGTATAGATATATGGGTTGGTAGTTGATAGCATAGCATTTAAGATATCGATCTAGCTCTTAAGATCTTCTAATTTTACGATCTCGTTAAACAAAAACGAGTTGATCTTTCGTAGGATCTTAAAAATGATTTTGATCTTTCCATACGATCTTAAGATTTTGATCCGAGTCGATCCTACTTTATTTATATTAGCAAACTAATAAACTATGACTGAATAAATTTTGTTAAAGTAAAATAATAAAGTAGATGTGGATTATTAAAAAAAAATTCTAAGGGTATAATATATAGATTTTTTAGATAAAAAGATTTAGCGTCCTTAATCATCGATTATATATTTTAGTATTTTAAAACATAACCGATTACTGATAAATACTATGTAATACTTTTAACCATTTAAGTAAGATCTTCACGATTTTAATTTAAAAAAAACAAAAAACGATATATAGTTAGATGTCTTTAGTTGATAGCAAGGTTGCAAAAATCGTGAATCGTTAGCCGGGCAGTCGACCACCTTGTAGCTTGTAATCGGTCTAGGCGGGATTAATCGTTGATTAATCGGATTGACATTTCTGACAAAATTTGGGTATTTTCGACAAGTTTTGTGTATTCCGGCGATTTTTAGGTATTATTGGCAAGATTTAAAAAAAACAACCTATAATTGATTTAACAGTTACTATAAGTGATCAAAACAATTTCACGGTGCGTTTTAGGTATTTTCGGCAAGATTAGAAGGTTTCCGACAAGTTTGACCATCGTTGACCACGGTTGACCTATTTATTTGACCCAATTACATAAATCGGCAAAGTCAATGGCCTTATAGCCTAGGCGACGATTAATCGGCCTTATAGACTTTTTTTTCCAACACTGGTTGATAGTATAATGTCAAAGCGACTATATATTACTCCCTCCGTCCCTAAATAAGTGTCCACTATTGACTTTCAAAGTCATTCTTCTTCAACTTTGACCTTAAATTACTTTGTTTGTGATATATAATACTTGATGAAAATCATATCCATGAAAATACATTAAAAACTCAATCCATTCATATATTTTGCATCAAGTATTATATAACACAATCAAAATAACTTAAGGTCAAAGTTGAAGATGAATGACTTCAAAAGTCAATAGTGGACACTTATTTAGGGACGGAGGGAGTATGTTGAAATGGATATGCATGACCGCATGTGTCATGCTTGAATATTAGTCTTGCTTTTTAATCGATGTAGCTCCATTAGCATGTGGTTGAGAACAATGGGCTATAATTTCTTTGCATCAATCATTGTGAACCATATGTTCAAAAAAAATCATTGTGAACCATAAATAATAGAACATCATAATCGTTTTAGGTTAAGATAATGATTGATTTATTGTAGTACTCATATCTTTTATATCTTTGTTAAAAATCTTTTCTACTTCAAACATCATTCTATCATTGTTTTTAATCTTTTTATTGTTGTGTAAATAGAAATATGCTTCATGGTGAAATGGGATATCTATAAAGTGATGGATTCGTGAATTTAAAACTTCGAAATTTTAAATTTTAGGAAATTTTAATTATTGAGAATTTAAAATTTCGAAATATAAAATAACTTCGCATGTTTGGTTTACAAAAATTCATAATATTTAGAAACCTTTCATTATGTTTATTATTGCAATTTTTTTAAGGAGTGACGGATAAGGGTGTCAAAAAACCCGACCCGACGCCGATTAAGCCTAGTCGGGTTAGGTTACTCGGGTCAAAAAAATTATTCACGTCAACCCGAATAACCCGAATACTAATAAGGTCGGATATCGGGTTGAAATTTTTTTGTAACTCGAGTTCCGGTCGACCCGATTTACCCGAATAAATGTTTTTTTTTATTTTTTAATATCATTTTTTATTTAAACACGTAAAAAGAAACAATTTTATTACATTTTACTCATATTCGGGGTCGACCCAAACCCGAATGGACCCGACCCAAATTGACACGAACCCAACTAACCCGAATTCAAATAGGTCAAGTTCGAGTACAAAATTTTTAACCTTGACTCGAATTTGACCAAACCCGAACCGATCCAAACCCGACCAACCCAACGCGACTAACCCCTAGTAACGGATATCCTTTGATTTAAGAAAAACAACAAAACAAGAAAAATAATACAATAAAAACAACTAAAAAAGAGTTTATAAAGAAAATGTTTTCAAGTAAATTAAAATTTCTTACTTTTTAGAGGCTAATTAGTTATTTTCATTTTAGCAATTCATGAAATTTCAAATTGTTTTATTATAGATATCTCACACAATATTTGAAAAAACTTAAAATACGAATGTAATTAAATTCCTTTGATATACTTAGAGTTGGATACCGTGGTGTCATACTTTTGGTGCCATAGTCAAAAAGTGCTGCCACGCCAGCAAAAACCCCTATGATACCATAATACATTTGGCACCACATTGTGTGCGGTATCCCTCTGCATTAGAAAATGTGGTGCCGTTGGCCTAATTTTTGTTAAATTATATAAAATAAAACATACACAATATAAATAAAATAAACTTTATTAAAATAAAAACACATTCATATTTTTTTTACATTTATATAGTTTAAGAAAAACACTATGAGGGACTAATAATGTCAACTTATATAACAATAAGGTTTAAAATAAAAAAATTTGTTGCTCGTTTGCCTTTCACCACTATGTGAATAATAAGTTTTAACCTTTTATAAACAGATCAAATTTTGTTGAAAAAAAAGAAATTAAAAAAATAATTTTTTTATTAGTTCTTCCATGCGTCTTCTTCCCTTTCCTTGTATAAATGTTTTCATCAAACGCAAAACACAAAAACACAAACACAGACATAAACACATAACAAAAAAAAATCCAAGCGCATGGGCTATCGACCATGTATGGCGCGAGAACTGGTATAATACGTCGTTCTCAAGCCTTGGCTGGTACTATGGCGCCAAGCCTACCAGCCATGGTACCAAAGCCTCAACCAAACACAACCTAAAAGTAAAAAAAAGATAAATTAGAGCATAGATGTAAAAAAGTTACTAACGATGTTAGCTAATTTGTCCTTTTGGTTAGTTGTCAAAACGTAGCATAGCTTGTTGTCAAGTTTCGCCTCGATTTGTGTTGGGATTTTAGATCTAATTAACAATTAAACATATCACGAGTATGCAGCGGAAAGATCAAACACGTATATAATATGTAATTAACAAAGGGATCAAGAACACGTACCTTTAGCAAAGAACGTTAGACTGCTTATAGCAATAAACGTAACACAGTCTTCAATATACGCGTATGTATAATACCACGCGAAACCACCAAGGATCAAAAGAATAATCCCTCTACTTCGTTACACACAATACGTTCTTAGAAAACGATGAAGTATGCTAGTACTAGTAGTGGTTTAGCAAACAAACATCGTATCTTGACAATCAACTAAAACCGGAAACCTTCGTGGTTTCTTTGGGTCGAACCAAAGCCAAAACCGAAAACCCTTTGTGCGTTTCGGTCGAACAAACCAAGGGAGAGAGGGATGAGAGATTTAGGGTTTTTTCTCTTAAAACACACCTCAATAATGAACCCTTGAATCCCTTTATATAGTCTCTATAACTTGAAGGAAAAGAAAGCAATCCCACCTCCTTATGGAGGGGGTATTCGGCCGGCCCAAAGGAAAAGGGGCAACCCGAACCTTCCTTTTTCTTGGTTTTCCACATTAGTCCTTTTAGTTTAACCTTTAAACAACTAACTAATGTAATTATCATTTGTTTGTTCAATCACTAATTATATATTACTGATTCGTCTGATACAGTATATATAAATAAAATACTAGGCAAATCCAAACTCTTCACCCTTGACCAAGGTAAAAAGTCAAGACCTACTTAGAAATAAAATATATAAGAATCAAATCAATTATAAAAAGATTCCGGAAGAGATATTCCCGGGTCGTATGTCCCAACGAGGCTGCAATTGAAAGTTATCCTGGTTTGATGAGAAATTGAATGATGAAGAATATATGATGGAAACACTGATATAATTACAACTAAAATTAATTAAATAAAACTTAATTTAATCTACGGGAAAACAAGCAAAGGAAATGGGGATCTTAAAAACTACGGGAAACAAAATTAGTTAATATGGATAGAACTTAAACTACGGGAAGCATAATTAATTATTGGGAAATCCTAAAATTAAATCTAAATTAAATACGGGGAACAGAATCAGGTATCGGGAAACCTAAATATTAAAAATTAAGAAAATAAATGCTAAATTAAATTAAAAATCAAAATTAAATTCTAATTAACTTAATTTGAAAAATAAAGAAAACTAGAACTAAAACGGAGGTCGTTTGAATGTAAAACGAAAAGAAACGGTAAAACGCACCCGGTAAAACGGGTCTAAGACTGAAATTTAAGAAAAATTAAGCCTATACTAAATTTTATATTTTTCCTAGACACTAAATGACAAAAGAAAATTTTATAAAAAAGAAAAATATTTTTTTATTAATTTTTGGATTTTTTATGAATTTTTAAAGATTAAATACTAATTAAAACTAAGTAAATAGAAAAAGACAAAAAATAAAAGTTATAAAAATTCTAAAAAAATAAAATTAAATAAAGAAAAAATTAACAATTCTAAAAATATAAAAATGCCCAAATTTTACTGTTTATAATTAAAGTAATTAAACTAATTAAAATTAAACCTAATTTAATTAATTAAATTAAATAAACTAACTGTGGTTAACTTTGGGGACTAACAGTGAAAAGGACACAAGGACAAACGGGGTAACAGGCTAACTAACCACAGGGACTAACAAAGGTAACTAAAAAAGAGAAAATTACACAATTGGTCCCTGAGGTGGACCCCGATTACAAGGTGGGTCCAAAGTGCTTATTATCAAAAAGCTATAAAAACAAAGTTGTAAAGGGGCTTGAGCGGAATTTTTCATAAAAGGAGTATAAGCTGTAGTGGACTAAATAAGCTAAAAATGTGAGCTTTTGGGCTGACAGAAACTTATTAAGCTTATGAGCTTATTTGCTTTTTCTTTGAAGTTTAAGCTACAAAATAAGCTAGAAAACTATAGGAATAAGTTACTAAGGCAAGGGTGGCCTAATGTTAAGCTAGGGTCACTAAATAAGCCCTGAGATAAGCTAAAATTAAAATAAGCTATTCTAACAGTTTTAAAAAAAAAAGAAATAGTGAACTTTTAGCCTATAATTAAGCTATACTAAGAAGCTAACTAAGAGATTTAAGCTGCTAAACCTGAGAGGCCTACCTATAAGCTATAATAAAAAGCTAAAAGATCCTAAGGCTTAATACCTAAATAAGCTAAACAAGTGGGCTGAGTTTATGGTCTCAGCACCAGGGGAGGGTCAACAGTGAGCTTGAGGGCTTTTTGAGCTTATGCAATAAGCTCTTAAGAGCTTTTTAGCCAAAACCAAATACAAACAGAATACAAGGGGTGGTTAATGAGCTTATTTTCAAGGTTTAAGCCATTAAAGTTAAGAAAAAGCTGCTGATATTGTGGCTCAAAATTAAGGGTTCTTAAAAAGTTGCAAGGCCAAATTTTTGACTATTACTTGGTCAAACCAATGGGACAGCAAAAGGGGTTGAGTAAACTGGCTAGAAACAACCACAAAGAGCACAACCAAAGTGTGCTTAAGCTGCATAAGCAGCTTGAGCACTTAAGCTCATTTTAGCTTATTGAAATTTTGACAGAAACCAAAAGGGGACAAAAAAACTTATTTTGACACTAAAAGTAGGGATTAAAGTGGCCTAATGAAACCCACACACTCAGCCAAAGTTGGCTGAGTGAGCTTGACCCATACCAACAACCATTTGACCCATTTTCATGCTAAACCAAACACCCCCTTATTTTCTAAAAATCGAATTTTTTAACTGATTTTGGTGAAATAAGGCTAAGAAAAGTGTTCACAAGTGAGGTTTAATCACTTTAAAACACTTTTACACAAGTTTAAACAGGATTTAAACAACTTAATTCATATTTCAAATTTTAACAAATGCAATAACACAAAAACTCTTTATCTTTTATTAAAACTGGAAATAATACAACATAAACTTAAAAAGAAACTGAGTACAATAATTTAAATGCAAACTTAAGTAAAATTTATACTAAGAAAATAAAAACGGGATTTTTTTTTCTTTTGCTTGTTCTCTTCTCTTTTATAGCAGCTTAGAGTCTTCACTTGGACTTGGGATGTGTTTGTTGTGAGAGTAGGACACTTCCTAAGCAATCCTAGCCCTTGGTTTGCTCTGTACACCATCTCACCATTAAAGGGGACTTCGGGGTTGAGTGTTTGTGCCAGGGAGAGAGTTATAGGGGCAGGGTAAGGTGGAAATGGGTGAGGGGTGAGCTGGAAAGGTACTTGGGAGAGTGGTATTGCATGAAACCGTGGGGAAAGGCTGTATGGTTTTTGGCGGGTACGGGGGGTGGGTTGCAGGGTTTAAACGCGAACAATGGGGAAGAGGCACAAATGGCCCCCCATCTCTCACTCACTTTTCACTTTATTTTGGCCCTTTTTCAGTTATAACAAAGTTTGGAAAGTAACACCTTTAGTCCCTCCGTTTTTATAAAAAGAAAACAAAGAAGGTTTAGGGTAATGGCAAATCAGGTCCCTGTGGTTTATAACTAAAAAGAAAACTGCCATTTGGCAGTTTTAGTCCTTGTCTTTATTTTTCTATTTTTCTTTTATAAAACAACTTTCAAACTTGGCATTTTTGGCCCTTTTTATTATTTTTTTCATTTTTAATTATAAAACAAAGTTTTTAAAATTTACATTTTTGGTCCTTATGTTTTATAAAAAAGGATTGTGGGCTTTTGTTGGGCTTGGGTTTTGTGTTGGGCCCATTGGGCTTGTATTGGGCCCAATTGAGTGTGTCTGGGCCCAATAAGGTTTAGGCTTATGTTATTGGGCTTTTTAAGGCCCAATAAGGTACAGGTTTGGTTATTGGGCTTTTTCAAGCCCAATAAGGTTATGTGACGCTTATGGCCCCTGCGTTTTATAACAAAAGAATTAAAGAGAGTTTTGGTAAATTGCAAAACCAGCCCTTGTTTTCACACATTAATAAAAGAATTGCCATTTGGCAGTTTTTAGTCCTCTCTCTTTATTTCACACCATTTTCTTTTATAAAACACCTTTAAAAAAGTGACAGTTTCTAGTGCCCTAAGGTTTATAAAATTGTTTTTGGCCAGTAATGGGCTTGGGGTTTGTGTATTGGGTCCCAATTGGGTGTGTGGGCTTGTATTTGGCCTATAGATTGAGTGTGTCTGGGGCCAAATAAGGTTTTGTTTAGTGTAATGGGCCAAATTTGGGGTTGGTTTTGTGAGTACAATTTCTGAGATTGTTCTGTAACTGGGCTAGGATTGGGCCATTCAAAGATCTTCACAGTCTTTGTCAATGCAGCACAAAGGGCAGTTGTCATGATTGGGGCCCATTTAGTCTTACACAGTCCTTCATTAATATTACTATTTAGCTTGTCCTGCCCATCAGATGGGTTAAGATTGCATCTATAGTATTCTTCAGTTTCGCGGCCTGTTTGACTGCTGGTCTTCTGTATTGACTCTGACTTTGCATTTTAATTTTTGACTTTGGCCTTGATTTTGCACAGTCTTTTCGCATTCCATGCTAACATGAGCCTATGACAGTTTTAATGTCATTTGGCTCATATTTTCTTTGCTTGCCTTTTGTTGATATCCACGAATCCTGGCACAATACCAAATGCAAACAAACATAATAATTTTGGCAGTTTTTTGTCTGTTTTTTGGTCCATTCTTATATAAGCTCATTTAGAAGAGGTAAAAGATATGTGTAATTAAGCACTTATCAGTGACGTAGCAATGCATGCAAGCACGCCATCATTTCCATTGTCACTATAAGTGAACAAAATGGAATACTCATCAAATACCTAAAACTCATTCCTAAATGAGATGAACACGCACCCCAGAATGATAAACATGCACACAGATAAAATCACATAGCACACACAAATAACACGTATAGACACTTAGCTAACTCTAAATGTATGGACTAACTCTCAACTCAACGAGGGACGGTGTCACAGTATCCCCTCCTTAAGGAAATCTCGTCCTGAGATTTAACTAGCTGATTCTACAACACGATCAACAAATAACTAAGGATACTTAGACTTCATATGGTCTTCGCACTCCCAAGTAAACTCGGGACCACGCTTTAAATTCCAACGAACTTTCACAAGTGATATCCTACTACGCTTCAAAACTCCAATCTCATGACAAAATCTCGTACAGTTCTCAACAAACGAAAGTTGTGTCGACCTTCTGATTTCTTTTCAATGGCACATGCAGATTACAACCGCAAACAACTTCTCAAATTGACACGTGGAATGAGTCCATGTACACCACTCATACTCCTCGGCATCGTTAACCGATAAGACTACTAGGGCCAATCCCTTATTAAAAATGATCTCGAATGGTCCTACATACCTTGGTGCTAACTTACCTTTCTTTCCAAAATGAATCACGCCTTTCCAAGGCGATACCTTTAATAACACACGATCTCTAACCTCGAACTCCAATGGCTTACGTCTATTATCAGGATAGCTCTTTTGACGTTCCCTCGCCGCTTTGAGATTTTCCTTTATCAACACTACCTTATCAGTTGTTTCCTGTACCAGTTTGGGTCCAATCAAGCTACTTTCACCAATTTCCGCCCATAGAACGGGCGACCTACATTGTTTTCATACAATGCTTCGTAACAGAGCAAAAACACTGAATGCTTAAATGATTAACAATATGTTGTAAGGAGAATTCCAGCTAGCGGTAGGTGAACATCCTAATTTCCACCAAAGTCAATAACACATGCCCTTAACATATCCTCCAAAGTCTGAATCATACGCTCACTTTGTCCATCCGTTTGAGGATGATAAGCTGTACTCATATCCAATTACGTCCCTAAAGCTTTTTGCATTGTTTGCCATCAACGTGATGTAAACCGTCCATCTCGATCCGAAATAATCGACACGGGAACTCCGTGTCACGCGACTATCTCATCGATGTACAATTTTGCCAATCTCTCATTATTCTCTCGCATCGCCAGAAAATGAGCCGACTTGGTTAGCCTGTCGACTATTACCCAAATCGTATCATGCCCACTCTTTGTCTTAGGTAACTTGGTGATAAAGTCCATAGTGATCTTATCCCACTTCCATTCAGGTATCTTAGGTTGTTGCAATAACCTCGAAGGCATTTGATGCTCAAGCCTTCCCATTAGACAAGTTAAACCATTTGCTAAAATAGTATCAATATCCCTCGTCCATTCCCGGCCACAGATACATTATCTGAAGATCATGGTACATCTTATCCGCTCCAGGATGTACAGAGTACCTAGTCTTATGAGCTTCGTCCATAATTATCGTTCGCACACCTCCTACTAACAGAACCCATATGCTGTCTATAAAGTATATACTCTCGTCTTATTTCCTTTCCATATGTCAAGTACATTCTCTTGTTTGAGCGCCTCACTTGGGCTCTAGTATCATTCCTCTTACTCCAGGTTGAATAGTGCATAGCTCAGTGCTCACACACGTCTAGGTTTCACTCGTTCCTTCCTACTTAATGCATCAGCCACCACATTCGCCTTACCTAGATGGTAGTGAATCTCACACTCATAGTCGCTAAATAACTCAATCCACCCCCTCTGACGCATATTCAACTCCTTCTGATTAAATATGTGTTGAAGGCTTTTGTGATCCGTGTAGATGACACTCTTCATACCATACAAATAATGCCTCTAAGTTTTAAGGGCAAACACAACTGCATCCTATTCTAGGTCGTGCATTTATACACTTCTTATGATCTTTGAGCTGTCTGATGCCCTAGGCAATTACTGCCTCTTTGCATAGTACACAACCAATCACATGTTCGGACGCGTCACAGTAGACTACAAAAATCTTCAACCCATCAGGTAGTTGTACAAGTATCGGGCATCACAAAAATTATTCTTCAAAGTCTGGAAGGCCTCTTCTTGTTCTACGCCCCACTCATACTTTTTGTTTTTCTAAGTCAACGAAGTAAGAGGTTTAGCATCTTAGAGAAATTTACGATAAAACATCGGTAGTAACCTGCTAACCCCGCCCAAAAATGATCGAATTTCAGACGGTGTTGTAGGAGCTTTCCAATTCTTTACTGCCTCAATCTAGACTTGGAGTCCACGTGAAATACTAGATTTGGTTTTACCGCATGACCAATGGAAAAGCACTTCTGAAGCAGAACTCACACTTAGAAAATTTAGCATACAACTTCTCTTTCCTCAGCAATTCCAACACCAACCTCAAATGAACCCCATGTTCCTCCTTAGACTTTGAGTAGATTAAAATATCATCAATGAAAACAATGATAAACTTATCTAGGTATGGTTTACAAACTCGATTCATCAAATCCATAAAGACTGCTGGCGCATTGTTACAGTCCAACAAGCAAATTGGTAAATTCAAAATGTCCATATCTCGTTCGAGAATTAAACGTCAGTGTCTTTTGGAATCTCAACCTCCATGGTAGCTCAGAGCGGTGATTACCCCGTACCTAACAAATCTAATCTTGGACGAAAATAACGTTATCCTTGCACTTGAATCAAATAAGGTCATCAATTCTAGGAGATAACAGGATAGCGGTTCTTATAGTTACAACATTGTGTCAATCCTAATATCAATGCACATGCGAAAAGGCCATCCTTCTTCTTGACAAATAACACAGTAGCAATCCCCACGGAGACTGACTGGGTCATATGAAACCCTTTTTCTTGCAACTCTGAAGTTGCCTAAACAAATCTTGATTTCCAAGTCTAGACGATCTGGAGACTTCTGCAACCGGACATCCTCACAGGAACTAATCTATGCGAAACTCAACTTGTCGTTGTGGGGTAACCATGACCAGTCTTATCGGGAATAACATTCAACAAATCCCTTACTACTACGGAATATCACTCAATTTGGTTCATCTACTTTGCATTCATTAAGGCATTTGACTGTCTCCTAAAGTACTTTCCCCCTAGAACCCTAATGTATCACCACTAACCTACCAACAGTATTTCAACCACCTCTAATGACACACTATCACAGATAGCCTTATTCTGGGATAACCAGTACATTCCCCACAATCACATCGAACTTCTATTACCTAACGTTCAAATTTATCTAAACCTATAATTTCCTCGCTCTAGTTTAGCAGACATGGAAAATTCCGAATCAACTTCATTACTTTCTTACCATCTGCTACTTCTATCACATAACTAGGATTTACAATACTAGGTTTAACATTTAGTAAAGGCACAAATTCTGTAGAAATAAAACTAAAATCATCCCCAGAATTAAAAAGTACAGTAGCAAAATGATCGTTCAAAGAAAAAGTACCCATCACATAGCGGCTATGAATCCTCTAAAACCTCTACTTAGCTCATTCACATTCACATTGAAGGCTCATGTCGCTGTCCTTTCCTATAGCTCGATATCCCATTTGACCTTGTGTATTTGATTACTACAATATTTAAAATGTTATTTTCCCACCTGAACACTAGGTGCACGTTTAACATTAAAGACAAGTATTTTGAAAATGCTCGCGGCTTCCACACTCATAACATATCCCTAGTTCAAACTCTATTCTAACATCATTAACAGGAGCCACTTGCTTAAACGGTGCCCGACAATCTTTAGCAAAATGACCCGGTTTCTGACAATTGTAACACACTTTGCAAGGTCCATTTTTGGGATGATAGGTATAGCACTTAGCATACCTAGGATTGGAGCCCATAAACTCGTTTCTAGGAGAAGTTGTCGCCACAAAACCTATTCCCACTTTTTCTTTCTTATTCTCTTTCCATGACCCTCCTGGCTTACTTGTCTCTTCCACCCCCTTTCTTTTCTCATTACTCTTTGTCAATGTACCACAACTGATTGCCTCGTTAGTAAGTATTCCAGACCTAAGGATTGCAACTCTATAATGTGGTAGCCTGTGTCGCTCGAAAAGCATTCCCCAAATCTCAGGAACACAAACCAGCTATGTAACCGTCTTATGCGTGATACTCAGGAGGTAAACTATTGCGAGACACCTTAAGCTAATTCGTGAACTAATCTGTATAGCCGCGTTATTGGGCTCCCATCATCTTATTGGATTCCAAACTCCTGTTCCAAACTTCACCATTTCAATTGCTAGGACAGAACTCCTCTACAAGCAACGCCTTAAAATCAGTCCATGAACGATACCTATCACAGCTTCGCGACCTCTTGCTTGAACTTGGGTGTTCCACCAAGTCAAAGCCTTATTCACAAATGAGCTAGCAGCATACTTCATCTTTTGATTCTCAGAACACCCACTATTGGCAATCACATTCTCCATCTTCTCGATCCATTAGGTAAGTGCTATCTCACCTCCCTTTCCATCATACTCTTTAGGATTGCATGTCATGAAACCTTTGTAAGAAAACCTGTTGTTCCCACCATTTCCACCATTCCCACCATTAGCATTTACCTGATTAGCCACTTGAGTGACGATTTGGGGTAGGATGGTTTGCAATTGCTGCGCGATGATGGCAGCAATGTCGGGGTTCTCATTGTTATTAGGACCACTTCTATGGGTTGGAGCCATTTCTATAAGGAAAAATAATATCGACATACGTTAGATGAAAGGGGACAGATTCTTACCCTAAAATTCCAATTATAACACATATATCATTATATACATAAGTCATCACCACATTAAGTCACCCACCAGGTTACACCATCCATGAAATCATACTTGCAAAGTCCAACCCACACCTATGTTTGTGGAGCATGTATAATTATGTTGGTCACCAAAATTTTAGATGCTCCCTTCCACAGATGTACTCCCTCCTATGACCACACTTCTCAATGTTAACAAGACATATAACATATAATTCACATCAAACAAATTACCACACATGGAAAATAATCCAGAAATCACTCACACCTTATTATTAAAATACTCAAATAAATCCAAAAAATACTCCAAAAGTAACCATTCCTAACAGGGCTCCAACCAAAGTCGCAAACAAACATAACCCTTAAATCTTAGAACAAAACGAGAGTCAGGTATTGGGTCGAACTGTCACTTTCACATGTGTCATCTAACTCACTAACACGACTTGGGTCCACTCCCTAGCCGTGTGTCATAGAAGATCCTGAATCACCTATTGCTTACTGTAAACCTCCACAACATCATAGATTGGCCTTTATTAGGCTCTTCATCTTCTTGCTTAATCATAGATGGTGGTATCTAGAGGAAATTTTTCAGGAATTTGGGTGACAGTGCCATCATTTGCAGTAATTTTTGTTTCATATTTCATAATTGTTTCCCCTTTAACTTCTTTCACAATCAACTTCTCTTTGACTTGACACGGGTATAGGTCAATAGGAATTCAGATTTTGCGGCTATTCCGCCTCACCCAAATTCCAGTCTTTGGATCAGTGAAACTCCTACGTCCAGTTGCACGGGCAACTCCCAAACAAAACTTCTTATGGTCAAGTGGAGACATTTCTAAAATATCAAGGAACAAATAGCATATACTAAATCAGAATAGAGTAAAACAACATAACTAAGAGTAAAAATTAAGCAAAAGGAGATAATAAAAGCTATGAAATTAGGGGGAAGCATGATAGTTATAATACTAAACACTTAAGACCTAAAATGCATCTATATAAAGGACTCCTAGGTTATAGTCTATGCTCAACCACCTACTTCTCTATAACCAAAGGCTCTGATACCATCTGTCAACAGCAACCCCGCCAAGTCAGCAAAAACACGAGGCGTACGAGAATGCATATCATCACAAACACAATGGTGTCGCCCAATAATAAAACTACATGAACTAAATGGAACATAAGGGACACAAAGTGTCATGAAAATACCTAAACAAACATAAAAGATATCCGGCGTCTTGTATTGAAGTAAAAGGGGTTTACTCCAATAACAAGGCATGCAATACAACCAAACAAGACTAAGCAGTCAAACCAACAAACATTCAATATGCAATCAAATCAAAACGAAAAATTAACTAGGGAGATCTCAAAACTCCGCAAATAGCCTATGGTCTCTCTAAAGTCCACTTTTACTCCATTCCTAATATATCTTCATTATGCCTGCCTGAAAATGATGCTTAAAAACATCAACACAAAGGTTGGTGAGAGACATAGGTTTAAGACACGAAAATCAAATCTTATACACAACTACTGTGATTAATGCAAACATGGCAGGACACTTAACACAAACTTCCTCGACTGCTTTGACGGTAGCAGGAGTCGTAACATTCTTTTCACTAATCATCTTTTCTAATCGGCTCATTCGAATATCCATTTTATCTTCAAGAGAAGCGGCGAGTTGTTGAAATTCAAAAGAATTAGAAGGTGTAGAAGTAGAAAGAGGAGCATTCGTACTCACTCTTGGTTCAATTGCACGACTTCTTGAATAACGAACCTTGGATTTACTCTCAATAATGGCTAAACCATCACGAGGCATCTTATCTAGAAAATTTCCACCCGCGGCGGAATCTAAAGCATCTTGATCATTGGTATTCAAAGAATTGTAGAACGTATCAAGTTGATGTAATTCCGAGAAACCATGATGAGGACATTGACGAAGAAGTCCTTTGAAACGTTCCCATGCTTCGTTGAAAGTTTCATTTGGTTTTTGCAAGAAAGTAGTGATTTCATTTCGAAGGTAAGTTGTTTTCGAAGGTGGAAAGAATTGGTTTATGAATTTCGAGACAAGATCATCCCACGTTAGAATCGATCGAGGTGGTTCCTTATCTAGCCAAGTCCGGGCTTCACCTTCGAGAGAAAAAGGAAAAAGCAAAAGCTTAATCGACGTATTCGGAACTTCGGGATGTCTAAACGTAGAAGTGACTTTGTTGAAAAATCGAAGATGATTATGAGGGTCTTGTTTACCCGTAAATTGATTACTTTGAACAAGATTAATCAAAGTTTGTTTAAGCTCAAAATTGTTTGCATTTATCGGTGGAACAACAATTGCATCTTCGTATCCCTCGATGGGAGCTTGTAGCATTTGAGCCATGGTACGATTGTCGGCCATTGGAATCTCGGGTTCCTCAACAATAACCGTTGTTATTTGTTGTTGTCGACGATTTCGATTACGAGCTTGAGATCGAGTGCGCATGCACTAAAAATAAAGAAATTAAAAAGTAAACAAAAATTACACTAATTTTTTTGTGTAATTCCGAGAAACCATGATGAGGACATTGACGAAGAAGTTCTTTGAAACGTTCCCATGCTTCGTTGAAGGTTTCATTCGGTTCTTGGTAGAAAGTAGTGATTTTATTTCGAAGGTAAGTTGTTTTCGAAGGTGGAAAGAATTGGTTTATGAATTTCGAGACAAGATCATCCCACGTTAGAATCGATCGAGGTGGTTCCTTATCTAGCCAAGTCCGGGCTTCACCTTCGAGAGAGAAAGGAAAAAGCAAAAGCTTAATCGAAGTATTCGGAACTTCGGGATGTCTAAACGTAGAAGTAACCTTGTTGAAAAATCGAAGATGATTATGAGGGTCTTGCTTACCCGTAAATTGATTACTTTGAACAAGATTAATCAAAGTTTGTTTGAGCTCAAAATTGTTTGCATTTATCGTTGGTACAACAATTGCATCTTCGTATCCCTCGATGGGAGCTTGTAGCATTTGAGCCATGGTACGATTGTCGGCCATTGGAATCTCGGGTTCCTCAACAATAACCGTTGTTAATTGTTGTTGTCGACGATTTCGATTACGAGCTTGAGAACGAGTGCGCATGCACTAAAAATAAAGAAATTAAAAAGAAAACAAAAATTACACTAATTTTTTTTTTTGATTTTTGATTTTTTTTTTCAATCAATTTTAAACGGATACACGGAAGACAACTTAAAACCAAATAATCAACTTACTTCACGATAGCTCTTAAAAATTTCTTCTTAAGGTGAGCCGTATTTCGTAAGTGACACAAATGGCAAGTTTTTGAATCTTTGGTTCGATTTGGGAACTTTTCAAGTTCACCGGAACTTATTTATGATAATACCTCAATTGAAGGTATTATATGTTGGTGTTCGTTTACCAACTTTGTGTATTTTTTTTAAGGACAATTCTTTTATTTTTGATTGTTTTTTTTATATGATAACTATAGTAAAAAGAAAAGAAAAATATTTTTTACTTTTTATTTTTTTTTAATTTTTTTGGATTTTTTGAAATTTTTTAACAAAAATGAAACTTTCGAGGACGAAAGGATCTTCAAACCAAAATCAACAAACGTAAACGACGGAATCTTTAACACAAATCCCCGGCAGCGGCGCCAAAAATTGATATTGATATTTATACACTATAAAATATATAATATAATACCACAAGAGAGCAATTAAGAACTTTCCTAAAGTCTCCTTTAAGAAAAGCTCACTCTAAAAGATATATATATATAATATATAATACGTATATTTAACCGGGAAGTATGATCACCCGGGTCGTTTCCCCAACGACTTGTGAAATTGAAACCACGTTTTAGCTCGGATTATGATTTGAATGAGAGAAAAGATATTTTTGAGTATCTATAACTACTAAATAAAAGCAACAATTAAAATGAACAATTAAAAGCGACAAATAAGCAAATACACTAAAATTAACTCCTAAAAATGTAAACTAAATTTCTAAACCTAAATTAGGACAAAAGAAAATTTTAAGAAAAAGAAAAACATTTTTTTGATTATTTTTGAATTTATTATGAATTAAAAACTATTTTAATCTAATTAAATCCTAAAAAATAGCAAATTAAGTCCTAAAAATTGAGAAAAATGATTTTTAAACTTAGAAAAGTCTAAATTAACATTAAAACTCAGAAAACTATTTTTAACTATTTTTAAAATTAAAATCCTATTTTTAAAATTAAAATTAAAAGCTTAAAAATGAAAATAAAAATCTAAAAGGGGTAAAAATGATTTAACTGAATGTAAAACTAAAAGTACTTTTTATAAAACTAAAAACTATTTTTTTTTGTATTTTTTTTTACTTTTTTCTATTTTTTATTGATTTTTCAATTTTTAAACCTACGAAAAATCCTTAAAAAATTATAAAAGAAAGGGAAAAATTTTGAAAATTCAAGAAAAGTGCAAAATGTAACAAAGATCCTAGGAAAAATATAACCTAGTCCCCAACTTAAAGAATAAGCTCTAAATAAGCTTGTATAAGCTTGTATAAGCTACGGCTTATAAAATAAAAAGGAAATGAAAAGGTTTACTAGTATTAAATGTGGGGAGAATAGATTAGATGAGCTATTGTAGTATGGTGTTAAAACGTGTGTGTTGTGTGTGGGAGGTCGTGGGTTCTAGTCTGGCAAAACACCCCTTTTTGCAATTTTTTATTTTTTACTTTTTTACAAAAACTAAATACCCAAACTTATTAAAAACCTATTTTTAAGCAACTTTAAAACTGAACTTTTGGTCTGAAAATGAAAAATAAGCTCTGAAACAGCTTATGAATAGGTTGTCCACTGAAACTAAGGGTTTGAGCTTAAAAAGTTTTGTTGACACTTAAAAGCTTGCACAAGCTTAAATATAAGCTCATTTTGAAAACCAAAAGTTGTTCTGAGAAGCTAATGATGTGTACTATCTAAAACTAATAAGCTACTTAACCTATGAATACTAAAAGCTAACTGAATTGATCAATCAATTTGGCAAACTCAGGTTTAAGCACAAAAATCTCAAAGGAACATTAAGCTTAATTGCTCAATAAGCCAAATCAGGAGCTGAGCTTAATAGAACTTAACAATCAACTAAAGAACTATGAAATTCAATTATAAAATCAACTACTATAAGCTAGAAATTAAAAATTAAAAGCTAAGATTTAAAACTGCTGTTTTTGGATTTTTCAGGTTTTTATGATAACTTTAAAGCTAAATGCAAACTATAATAAAGCTAGAAAATGGTAAACTAGTTCTAATCTATATTAAGCTACTAGAAAACTTTAATCTTACTGAATTAATTAACCTAAATCCTACTTAAGCTTATTCTAAATGATAATTAAAAGACAGTAGTCCTATCTGTTGTTGGTTATGCTGATGCAAGTGGCAAGGCACAAAACTCTATCATACAGGTTACCAAAAGGGTAAACCTGCACTTATACACTCTACTTGAGTATGGTAAAACTCAAAACAAACAATAACCAAGCTTATTAAGCTTGGTTCAAAACTTTAGCAAGCAAATTTCAAGAGACAAAATGCCCTGGTGCTGACATAAGAAATTAAGCTACAAAATCATTAAAAGCTCAAACTAACTTAGGGATTTTATTCAAAACCTATTTATTGATGAAATCTCAGCTGACCAAAGTGAACTTCCAAAATTTCTTTGACTTTTAATAGTCAATTAAGACTATGCCAAACACTCATTATAGAAGTGCTCAATTCTATTTAAGCCTATGATTTCAAGTTTTAATGATCAAAATTTGATTACCAGCTATTGAACAACTTTTACTGAACCTAATAAGCATAAAATATTAAGCAAATAAGCCAGAAAACAATAAGCTGAAACTATGCTAATATTTATGAGTTTTTTTATAATTTTTAAAGACAATTAATAAAATACTAAAATCTAAACAATAAAAGCTGAAAACAGAAAGTTGAACATGATTAATAAGCTAAAAGAAAAACAGATAAGCACAAATAAGCAATCAGAAAAGCAAATTAAGCAACTATTAACTGGAAATTAAGGCAGGAAAGCTAAAAAGGGAACTTACTTGAAACCTTAGCTTAACAAAGGTTAAAATAAGCTCAAATGAGCATCAACAGCTCTGGCTTATCAAAGATAAGCCAGTAAAAGTCCATGGGAGCTCTTCCATGTTAAGCTCCCCTTCCAAAAGCTCCAAAGCCCATAAGCTAAGGTAATTAACTAATTTTTAGATTTTAATAGATTAGGAAACTTATTAGAACTTAACTTGAGCTTAGAGACTCAAGGAGCTAATATGAGCTTATTAGTAGCTTATTGAACAGTAATTATGAGTGTTTGGCAAGTAAAAGAGCTTAAAAGTGAAACAATTTATTAAGACTAAAGATGACTTTTATTAAAGCTTGAAAAGAGATTACAATGCTTCATTAAAAAGGAAATTACATTTAACTAAGAAAAAGGAAATTACATTTAAAATAAGCTATAAAATAAGCTAAACTAATCCTTAAATCTAATACTAAAAAAAACTCCATTTGTGTGTGAGAGTGAGTCCTATATATAGCACCCCAAGGAAGCTTCTAGGCTGAGTTTATTCCCCCCGCTCCTTTCAATCACATCCCTTGAATTCCTTCAATGATTGGATCAATAGCTTTGGCCGTTGGATCACATATGTGCACATACGGATTGCCAGCATGGCAATCCGTAATTGTGACACCTTGTGCTTTCTCTGAGAGTAACTCCAAAGCAATTTTAAGCTTCCTTATGTGCTTCTCCTTTTCCACGTAGCTTTTGCTTGACTGTGAGCTAATAAGAGCCTATGATTTGACTAATTTCTCCCTGCCATCATGAATAAGAGGCCTTGAATTGTCTTCCGTACCCTTCAATTTATGTTTGCCCCTTGTTTTAACTGTGTGGTGATTTGGGACGATGGATGAATAGTGTTTTAACTTGGCGCCCTTTTTTATAACTGAAAACGGGTAAACATTTTTTAAACTTTGGGGTGATAGCAAGTTCAGTCCCTGTGGTTGTGTTTAACAAAAGTGTAGCGTAAAATGACTTTCAGAAATGACACATTTGGTCCTTGGATTTTTATAAAAGGGAAATGGGTTTAGGGTTTTAGGCTTTTGGATCCGGGTATGAAATAAAGGGAAATTAAGGCCCATTTAGAGTCCAAGGACCATTTGTGTAATCTTTTGAAACTTGGGGGACTTAAATGGTACTTGTGGGTTTTTGTCTTTTTATGGTTGACTTTTGTTGACTGAGAATTGACCAAGGGTTGACTTTTCTTGGCTTTGGCTTTGAGTCCTTGGCTTCTTTTGTGCTCTTCCGATTCTCGTGTTCGTGTTTGCCCGTTTTTGATGGTTTTCTTGTGATTATTGATATATCCGTACCTGCACACACACAAAACACAAAAACAAGTATATTTTTGCCATTTTTAGTATGTTTTTAGTCATTTAGGGTCATTTTTGGTGTTAACGGATATGTGTATTTTACGCCTATCAATGAGCATCGCATCGTTAGCCTTTAAATATACATAGCCTGATCACCTATGTATAATTCAGGAAGGACCATTCCATGCTGAGAGTAGTCACAATAAAACTTTTGCCAAAAACCAATTTTTTGTTTGTATCAAGTTTTGTGTGCGTATTCATAAAACGTATTTATCACAAGGAACCAAGCTAATAATCATAATAACTAAGTAAACTCTTACACCATCTTACTATAAAGCCGACATCATCTTATACCAAATCTTAAGCCAAAAAGTCGAAGACGCATCGTAAGCCACCCTAGGGCAATCCGCCGGCAAGTTTAACCACAAATAAGGAATTGAAACCCACACCTCTTCACCAACACCACTCCGGAAGGCAACTCAATCTGAATTTTGGGACGAAATTCTTTTAACATGGGGAGACTATAACAATCTGCATTTTTATGTCATTTTACGTCAATAAATATTCAACTATTTATTTTAAACTTTTACGCGTATGCTTTTAATTTTCATCGTTTAGCGAAATCGCGTAAACTAAAAATCAACATTCAACGTAAACAGACATCAAACAAATAAAAGTTTACATCAAGCAAGTGTTATATAATTATTATGAGGATAATTTATAACTTTTCATATTTTATTTTTATCGGTTACGTAAAACATTTACGTTTCGCAATAAAATACATTTAAGCATGCACGGAAGCACCAATACCTATCTATACTCAAACAAATATACACTTTTATATCTAATACACAAAATTTAAATAATTCCTACTCCTATCAACCACTATGGCCGGATATATACATGAATTAATACAAGATAAAATTCAAAATTCACTTTCAAAGTATATAATGCACACGTTTAAAACTCTCTTCCTTGGGAGGAGGAGAGCACCTTACACAAATGTACTTAAACCACCTCCTAAACTCATGGTATTCTAGTGGGTTTGACTAATACATCTAGTATAAATATGAGTCTAATGAAAGACTTAAAACACTTCCCATTTGCAAGTAAAAATCACAAACAAAACCCTCTCCCACTCTAGCAAAGCTCACGACTCAAAAACCTCAATAAGGGTTTCCATAGTTTGATTTTTAGCAAGGTTGCAAACATACTAGTGTTCTTAGGTATTATATCTAAGGTATATCAAGGTGGTTTGGAAGCTTGGGTATTGATTTTGCAAAAGTTTCTATCAAGAGGAAAGTAGGGTTTTCATAAGCAAACTAGGGTTTTCTTTGATGTATTAGGGATGAAGACTTGGTTTCATTTGTGTAGCATCTTTATACATCTTCATTAAGGTCTAAACATAACCCTAATCTTTCTAATTATTCAATTTCCTATTTTATATCATGTTATATTTGTTAATCACCAACTAGGGCTATTTTGGGGATTTATAAAATGTACAAGATTCAAATATATATGTATCTTTGATGAAATGATGTTAAAAATATACTAGAACACAAGAATATACTTTATATAAGTATTGATTAATTTATAGATTTAGTTTATAAATTTATTTGTTAATAAGTTTAATTATCAAGTTTGTATACAAATTATTACTTGGACACTTTGCTTGGACATAAAATGATGAACAAAATTTAGAGGACCTAAAATGTACCAAAGATGTGGTATAAAGTAATGTAGAGGAATTGTACAAATCTCACCAAGTAATAAATTATAAAAAGTAATTTATAATTCATAAATATATGCGGACTGTTTTGAGGTTTTTGTTTGGATTCGGAATTTTATAAATTTTAGAAACATTTCATTAAAATAGTACATACTATGAGGATTGTAATCATATTAATAACTCGAAAAACCGAGCTATAACGAAGAAGTTATGACATTTACAAGATTAATATAATTAAATATATAAAAGTGTTTTTATAAAAGTTATTTTATAAAAATGGTTACTGTTTCATATCTGAGAAAAATACATAATTATTTTAGCATAATAGAACATCTCAATACGATTTCGTGGATATAAAGAACACTAAAAACGGAATTAAAACGAAGGAGTTATGAATTTTACGAGATTTAAAGTTATAAAACTATTTTTATAAATTGATTTGGGTTACTGTGTTCGACACAGATTTTTGTAAAAATAGTGGGTATTTTATTTAAATAATTTATCTCGTCACGATTCCATACATATAAAGAACAACCGAAACGGAGTTAAAATGAGTAAGTTACGAGTTTTTAAAGATTTCGGGTAAATAGAAACTATAAAAACTAATTAATTTTTAATAATAAATTTCTATAATTTTTATAAAAATATACAATCTGTTAGAAACTTAAATTATGGTTTACGAGTGTTTTCGAGTCCGTTTGGGCTATAAAAACTTTAAGAAATATTATCGTATCATTTATATAATATTTATATACGTTTTTACCTTTATAAATATTTTTTATAAAACAATTAAACTAATTACACAATATCATTATATAATCAATAAAAATATTAAATCATATATTATTAACAAATAATCAATTGTTGGACAAAGATAACATTTTATTTTACGGATACATATACATAGACATTTATTTAACAAATACAATTTAACTATTGTTTTGACTTTTTAAATTAAACAAAAACTATTAGGTGGTGGTATAACTCTATAACTTATGATGTTGTATTTACATTAAACACATTATACTCATACGACCTATAATTAATTAGGTTGCATCCCGAATCATTTGTGACGATTACTTGTTAAATTTGCAATAATCACTACATTCACTAGAGGTGAGTTTATAGCCCATCTTTCACTTGTTTTACATTTACTTTAAAAATCTCGGGGGAGAATACATGCTCGTTACAACTTATTTACATATTCATTTACAATCTCTTTTATATACTCTTATACATACTTGGTACATTCTTGATTTCGTAAACTTGCTTACATACCCGTTTACATACACATTCACAAAACTGTTTACATACTCATTACAAACTTGGTTACATGAACGTTTACAAACTCATTTACATGATTGACTAACCAACTCGTTTACATACACGCTTTATTTATGGACGCAACAACTTTACTTTGATTTAAATGATTACGGATTAGCTTAAGTGGATTGAACTGTTAATTACTCGAAGGGTAAACGCGATTGTTATAAAATAGATCTATTTGGGGAATGACAATCTCTGTTAGGGTGAGTAGCTCTCACTAGTTCGAGATCAAACTAACGAACTTATACCATATCGGAGCATGACTGGATTAGTGTCTACAGGCCAACAACTACATACTGGAACGCTTACTGTGCCTTGAATAAAGTGGCATACTTTTAAGTCTATGCCTCAGTTTCATGAACTTAGAGTAATCGTAATCACTCCTTATGTTGCATACTAGGCAATACATACTTGAAACATTTTGTGATATTGTGCTCATTACAATTATCATACTCTTTAAACATTGAGGTCCAACATTCATACATAAAATTTTGGTAACTATTATAACATACATACTTTATGAATCTCTGATTCCAACATTTTAACAAATGCATTTTGTGTGGTTCGTGTTCACACGCATTTTAAAAACCTATATATTTAAGTTTATGCGTTGCAAGTCTTGTATGGGCGGGACTTGTAACACAGTAAATTTACATATATAGTTTTGTGATTTACATTTACATTTACAAAAAAATCTATGAACTCACCAACTTTATGTTGACACTTTTAAGCATGTTTTTCTTAGGTGAATTAGATGCTTGGCTTACTTGATGTGCATTGGAGTCCAAACTTTACAAGATTACTTTTCAAACGACACATTTAGAGGTCGTTCTCTCATAGCTTGTGCAAAGGTACTTATGAGGTAACGCTCCCGGACATAATTCCGCTATGACCCAATTTGGGGGTGTTATAAAGGTAAATTGGATTGATGAAGCAGCTTTATCAAGGATGGATGAATGATGAGGTGTCATTTTTTATACTTTTTCGGGGTCATTTAACCCCCTAAATCGTGTGTTTATGCCCAAAATAGGTACTTAATCGTTCCTTTTCAGGTATTTTGCATTTGTAACACATTTGGAGGAAATACACGTGACTTGGGCTCATTTGGAGAAGAAACGGACAAGACTACGGACCTACACCAACATGGCTCAAGAATTTCTCTATAGTGGCTGGAGATGGCGTCACAAATACAATGTGACGCCGTCATAACGATGATCAAGACGGTGTCACGAGATTCTAAGACGGCGTCAGAGTGCACGACCCAGCCCATTATCTAGAATATTCTCTTTCATGACGGCGTCAAGACTAAAACGTGATGTTGTCACAACGATTTCCTATATATACAAACCTGAATTTAGGGTTTTGTGTGTGTAACTTTAGAATAAAAGAGGGTACGAACCCTAGTTCTTTTAGCAGCTGTTAGGGACGAATTTAGGGCCTAACTGTAACATTCCGTATTTTCAGGTCATTTACGACGTCATATATTTCACTAATTATTTTTTTCTCGTACGCGTTCGCTTTTAATTTTAAGTGTTAAGTTAAATCGCGTAAACTAAAAAATCAACAACCAACGTAAACGGACACCAAACGAATTAAAGTTTTCGTCAAACAAGCAATATATTATTTTTACGAAAGTATTAATCAACTTTTTATATTTTATTTTTATTTGATACGTAAAACGTTTACGTTTCACAAATTAAATACATTTAGGCATACTCGGAAGCACCAAAGTTTTTTTCTACGCTTCAACAAATACCCACTTTTATACCAATACTCAAAATTTATATAATTTTCTTATCTATATACCTATATGGCCGGTTGTAGGGATGGAAATACAAAGAAGTATTAACTTTGAAAACATATTCCATGATTTCATGAAGTGTTCTCAATATTTAGGAACAAAGACCAAAGACTTTCCTTAATTTTCTCAATGTGTCTAAGACTTCCTATTACCTCTTTGACTAGCTTATTCAATACATATACTAGCATACAAGAGTAAGATAACACACAACTCTTTCATTAAGTAAAAAAATCAAATCTTTCTCTCCTTTTTGCTCCCAACAGCCACGACTCACCTTTTTTTAAAACCAATTCATACAAATTTCTCTACCCCATTTACAAGTATTCATATATCATACTTAAGCTATACCATGAAGAATTGAAGGCTTGGTTAAGCATTCTTAAGGCTTAATCTAAGTTAAGGGTTTCATCATTTATTTTCAAGCCAAGGGTATAAATCACAAGGGTGTGATTTGTTTACCTTTCACCACTCATTCACTTAAGGTTATCTAAGACCCTAATCATTTCATAATTATCATTTTATGTGTATATTAGTTCTCTATAGCAAAATCACCATTAGGATGCTTTTAAACATGTAAGACATATTTTTACTTGTGATCATGGTTTTATACACTTTTTCATATGTCATGTGGATGTCAAGAACATGTTATAATGGGAACATAAGCATTATACAAGTGTGGGCTTATTGATAAAAAGTATATATTAAGTAATGGTATAAAAGTTTACTTAATAAGTTTGTAAGTAAAAGTCATGAAAGGACTTGATATCATGGACAAAATGGACTAATGGACATTATATATGTATGGCATATGATATAAAAGGTTGTGGAAAACTTGTGGTATTTTATTTGGTTAAAAAGTATATAAAAACAAGTGTATAAAATTAGTTATATAAATGACATAAAAATGGCTGTTTTGATTCGAAATAAAAACAGTGGGTTTATCATTTTATAAAAATAATACGTCTCATGACGATTCCAAAAAGGTAAGAAACTCGAAAAACCGATTTATACTAAGGAGATACGACGTTTCAAAGTTATCGAACATTATTTATAAAAGCTGAAAACCCGTAAATGCTTCAGCAGCTACTGAAACTGCGTTTTGAGGACCTTCGGGTCCGATTGAGCCGAAGTGTAAAACTACAAAGTTGTTCGGAATGACATTTTACATAAACCTGCCAATTTTCATAATTTTCGGATATATAGTTTGTAAACTAAACACTTTTC
>BQNB010088267.1:0-27701 GCA_026074375.1 Tanacetum coccineum | reverse complement strand
TCAAGGATCCTTCTAAGGGCTTATTTTTAAGCCCATAGATAGCCTCTTTGGGCTGTTTGTCTCTAGTTTTACCCATGAGTGTAAAGTTTCTTTTATTGTATATTTTCTAGGAAAATACAAATCTTTTTTTTTAAATTTTCTTTTATTGTATATTTTCTAGGAAAAATAAATTTACATATGTAGGGTCATTTTTGCAAAGTTTCACTTTTTAAAGAACGGGATTCGTCCCCGTTTTTGTTTTGACTCGTTTTTAGTCTTAATCAACTCCGTTTTCGATCTAGTTTTTTTTAAACTTCGTTTTTAGTCACTTAAAACCCATTTTAAGTGAAAAATTCATTCTAGGGTTTAAATTGTGTAATTTAGGTTTTTGACCCTCGTTTTTAGTACCCGTCTTAGTTTTAAATCATTTTAGCTTTCGTTTTTAGGTTTTCCTTGATCGTTTTTGCATATTTAATTGTAGAATCAGAAAAACCAATCATAACCTTGTCATATTCAAACATCAATTATCAATCTGTTATTCGATTTTCAATTGCACACCTCGTTGGGACATAACGACCCGGGAAATCAAACTTCCGGAAACATATATATTTTAATTCGAGAATCCTTAACCAATCCTTGGCTAAAGGTAATTGGTTGATTATTTTCCTATATTATTATATATATACTATTGACGAATCAATTTTTGGCGCCGTTGCCGGGGAGGCTGTGAAACGATTATCGTAACGTTTGACAATTTGTGTTTGAATTTGTGAATATTTCTTCTATTTTTATAAAAAAAAATATAAAAAAAATATTTTTCATTTTCTTTTATTAGTATAATTATCATATAAAAAAAAATTTTGTCCATAAACGAAGTAGTAATAAATATAAATTTACCAAGTGGTAAAGAACACCAACATATAATACTTTCCATTGAGTATTATACATCAATTAGTTCTCCGAACAAAAGATTCAAATACTTGCCATTGTGTCACTTAGAGTGTAGGCGCACCTTGAAAAGTTTAAAAAACAAAAACTCATAAAGTGCGGCATAGGCGGGTCGTTTACAATGAACTACGACCCTAAAGGAGAAATATTCTTAAACGCAACGTTTGCTTTCCTTCTCATCGCTCGCCTGTGAGTTTTTCTTTTTTAAGAGACTAACCGTGAAGTTAGTTTGATTTTTTGGTTTATGTTTGTCTATAATCGTCTCTTTGTGTCCGTTTTTTTAAAAAAAAAAAAATTAATTGTGAATAAATTGTTAAAACCCCAAAAAAAATAATCAAAATCCAAAAATATTTTTATTTCTTTTCTGTATGCATTATTTTAAACCCAAAAATAATCTTCTTTTTCTTCTTATCCATTTAATTTTTTTTTTAACCCTCTATGTTTAATTCTTATGGCGTCATTCGATTATCGTTTGAATCCTGTTTTCACGATTAAAGAATGTTCGTCATGTGGAGCTTGGTACAATAAATCATGTGATTGTTCTAAAAAGGGTTTCGTAGACAAGTTTGTTATTGATTCTAATAAAACACCCGACTTGTCTCAACAAACCCCTATTGTCCCAAGTGTTGGATACCCGGGTTAAAGGGGTCTATATTGTCGCTCAATGTGCACTAATATGAAAGAAATTAGAGGATGTTTCTCAAGACTTCAAGACATTTCCGAGTCATCCTGATTACAATACCAACGTTGTTATGCTCCTCAGAGCCATTCGTTGTTAAAACAGGGACCACGGTTTTGTAAGTTCCTCCACAAAATTAACTACATTGTGTTACGAGTGTGGTGATTGTGACGATTCTCTTTGTCAACGATGTATTGTAAGTTTGTGGGAAAGGTGCTCATTATGGTTACAATTGTCACGCAAATTCCGATTATTATACTAATCCGGAACCCATGCTATAATCAATGACTTAATGAGATCCTACAAAATTTTGCAAAGTTTGCTAACAACAAAAACTTTTTGGTACATGCCAACAATGTGGTGTAATTGAGTATAATGGATGTTTGTTTTTATTGTACTGTTGGAACGGAACACCAATCAAATTTTCAACTCGTACTCTTCTAAACGATTTCCATGTGTTGCAAACCATCCTCCACAACCCAATACGTACCTACCTTTGTGAGTGTTATGTTTGGGAACGGATTCTCATTCGGTTACGATTGTCCACCTCAAGTTCCCGTTTGTCTAACAATCAGGGGGACCCGTGTTTCAATCAAAAACTTTGATTATTTTTCCACAAACTAGCCACGAGTTTTCCACACAATATTCTTGTTGTGATGTTGTGGGGGTCATCATGAATACTTACCAAATGTCAATTCCAATGTGAATGAAGACTATTATCATAAGCAAAATTCTTGCTATGATTCTAATTCTTTTGGTTTTGACCAATCTCAACCCCCGCAATATACCGTCAATCATCCAATCTTCAATTCTCAAAATGACCTTCTCAATTCTCAAAATAAGCTTATGGAACAAATGACAACCTTACGTGATTTGGTTGGTCAAGTTATACAAAAGAAGGAAGAAGAAAAGCGAATTGCGGAAGAGCAAGCGGCTAAAGATCGATATTGGAAGATTCCCATTTGCTATGATGATGACGAAGACGACACCATTGCAATCACACCCGTTTTACCAATCAAGGAACCCGATAACTCTCTAAGTATGGGGGACGAGCATCTTGACACTGTTCCGGAAATGAAATCGGACGAAGTAATAAAGTCTATTGTTGAGGATCTTGTCCCAATCCAAAGTGAGTCCAAGAGTATTCCCGACAAAATGTGTGATGTGCCTCTTTGTGAAAATACCACCCCTCTTAATGCTCTCAATGAACATTCTGAGATTGTTGTCAATTCCAACGATGATAATTCTTTGAGTGATGACGATTCTCCCTACGGTGAGGATATCGATTATGTCGATGCATCACCTCCCGATGTTGAGATCGTCAGCTTAGAGGTGGTGGAGATTGTTGTCCCGGAAGTTGAATGGATTGATGATGATATTCTATTAACAATCGAAGACGATATCCTTCGTGAAAAATTATTGAATGTAAATCTTTTTATTGCTAAGATCGATGCATTAAGAGATAATCCCACTCCATCTTCCGATGTTATGATCAAGTCTACCTCCACATTTTCTAATCTTTTCTTAGAGGAGACTAACACCTTTGATAATTCTATTCCCGAATCTGAAACTTTTCGCTTTAATCTAAAAGAGATTAGTAGTGGCAGTCCCACTACTCATTTTGATTTATCTCTTCCGAATTATAAAGCTTTCTATGTTGATAACGATCATTTTAAAGAGAAGAGTAGTGGCAGTACCACTACTCATGTTGATTTTTTTTATACGACTCGTTTATCTTTGATCTTTCGAATGATCAGTTTCCTCCTGCCGATAGGAGTGACCTTTATCATGAGGAGTTCGCTGATGAACTTGCTCACATCATGTCTCTTCTGAATCTTGAATGTTTCAAATTTAAAATTGAGCCCGATCCGGGAGATTTGGCTTCTATTGACCCTGGGATTCGTAAGAATGTGTCTATGACTAATGTGAATGTACCATTAGGAGATGACCAATCTCCTCTCTTCGCTTATGTTGTATGGATCTTTCTTGCTTTTCGCATGTATCCCGTTGTCCCTCCATATCTTCTCTCCATTGGGAATGAAGATACCATTTTTGATTCTGGCATCTCAATTTATCATTCTTTTATGCCGTATGTATCTCATCGGAGTGGAACTTTCATGAAATTCAATGTTTATCCAAACCACTTGAATGAAAGTCCGATGATGATTTTATCTTCCACTTGCTTCCCCATGGACCAATGAATTCGGGGTCGAGTCGAGCTTGTGACTCGGTTAACAAAAACAAGGCGCTTCGTGGGTGGCAACCCATGCTTATCCAGTCTATCTTCTTTCTTTATGCTAATAAGTGTTTTGTGTTGTGAGGAGGCTCGCCTCTTTCATTATTCATGGTTTTGTGTTTTGTGGTTTAATGTCCAGGATGTCCCAGATTGTGAAGACTCTTGATTTTGTCCTTCACTCGAGCTTCACATCCTCAGCTTCATTTTGGGAATCCGATATCCTAATCTTATCGACTAGCGTTTTTCTTTTGGCATACTTAATAAACGGCCTTAGATTTATGTAGGTACCCCTTTGAAAACATCGAGGACAATGTTTAGTTCTAGTATGGGGGAATCTTCGATTTGATTATTGCCTGCAGCCGTTGTGTCGCGTAATCCCGTTTTTACCACCAAAATTTTTGCAAAAATACCAAAAAAATGGAAAAATTTAAAAAATTTCAAAAATAAAATTAGTGTTTTGTCACAGTTTTGACTTTCCCAATGGGTAGAATGAGAATAAATTTTGACCTAATCGAGCATGTTGAGCTCTAGCTTGTTCCTTAACGTTTAGACTAAGCGTTCGTGGATCTTCGCGAAAAACGGAAAATGATAGTGTTATTTACAAGTGGGATGCTAAACAAGGATTATTTGGAAATCTTAAAGGCTCATAAGAGTAACTTGTGGCTTTTTCTCCCTGAAGTTCTTAAAATGACTAATAATACGTGCTCTCTTCTGTTTTTACTTGAAATCGTCATTTTATAAAAAGAAGCTCTTTCGGAAACGTTAAATTCAATCTTAGTTCAAAATTATACTTAAGTTTTCTAAAACGAAAATTTTCTACTCCGTGTATAAATGTTGCAAATAATGAATAATAATAAGTAGAACAAATATCTCCGTCAGTTTACTTCATCTTGTCGGAGGCGTGGCAGATGTTGAAGTCTTCATATAAGGCGGGGGCCGGTGTCATAATAAGTAGAATAACCTCTTGTCGACTCGCTATCGATGTGGCTTCGAGATAAAAGGCACCGGTAATATATTATGATTACAAAAAAAAAAATACATAAATTGTGTTGCAAAAATATAAATATGTTGTGAATAAATAAAGTAAAGATTTCTTTTTCTAAAACTTAAATATCACATCGGTCGATTGTTGTGATATCCTACTAGGGAGCGACGCCTAGTAGGTGTTCAAACCTAAGGCAACGCATTCCTAGCATTAAGAACTATGAGTTATAAATGATAAGATGTGCAAAAAGTTCTACAATTAAAATCTCATTCTTTAAAATCAAGTTACAAGGTCCTAATAAGTTGTTGCTTTGAGTCAAGATTCATCTTGAATCACGACAATGGAAATAAGTTAATCTATGGTTGAGTTGAAATAGTACACACATTAATCATATATTCATTTGGCGAGTTAAAGTTCACTAGTCATAAGTATGATTGCTTAGCATCTAGACTTAATATTGACAAATGATCTTGTTTAATTGCTTGGTTTTGGAGTTAGTGAAAATCGGGGACGACGAATTTACCGTCAGGAGATCCGTCGATTATTCTATGGTCTTACTCAATTCTATGATCCAGTATAATAAAATAAAGGAAGTCAAACAGGTAGTCGACGAAAAAAAGAAATAAAAAAGGAAAAAAAATATTAGGGATATTAGTGTTACAAATAAAAAATAGTGAAAACGTGTGGTACTTGTCGAAGCCTTGATTCTTTAGGTCTCATTGACAACACCTTTGCTACTTTTCAAAGTTATTAGTCGAGGGGGATTGAGATTCTTAGTTTTCGTAAATGTTTACTTCATAGCATTGCGTGAGGACACGGCAATACCTTAGTATGGGGGATTTTGGTATGTGCTTAATTACACATACCTTTTACCTTTAAAAACGAGCTAAAATAACCAAAAACGGACTTAAAATGCCAAATATATGCTTGTTTTGCTAATTGTGTTGTGCAGGAACGGATAACTAAGGAAAGGACGAAAAACAAAGCCAAAACGACAAAACCTGACTCAGAATGGAAAAGACTGTGAAAGACAAAGCCAAATCGAAGCCGAAAAGTCAATCAAGTCAAAAAGTCAACAGAAAAGTCAACTGGTCAAAGCCCAAGTCAACCCCGAAGCCAAAAAGTCAACAAATCAAGAAATATAAGTTTAAGGGTTGAAATTGCCAAACCCCTAAACTTATATTTATAAAAGAAAAGAGGAGAAAAGAAGACAAGGGGCCAAATTGCCAAATTGGCAAAGCTATACCACAAGGGCCATAGCTGCCAACTCTTTTAACTTGTATTACCCAAGGACGAGTAGTGCAACTATTGTTATAACTCTTGGGGACTGAATTTGCCAAGTCCCCAAAAGTTATAACAATACAAGGACCATGTATGCAATGAAAGACAACACCATGAAGGGCCATTTGTGCCAATTCCCACAAATCTTTCCCTGTTATCATACAAACGAATTTTCCCGCCAATTCCCTACACCCAAAACCCACTCACGGGTTTGCCAAACCCCTTTTACCCTGCACCTCAAAAACCCCATGGTCAAACCTCTCCCCCCTCCTCCACTTAAACCCTAATCCCATTTGGCAATCCCACAATCCCCCAAGCCTAATCCAACGGCTAAGGTTGATGAAATTGAAGGGTCGAGATTGGTTTTTGGTTTTCCTCTCACCAAACTAACACAACAAACAAGCTTCCCAGCTTATAAAAGAAGAAGAAGGTTTAGAAGACAGTAGTAGTTAGTAGTTTTTATTTTTCAGTTTGTTTTTATTTTCGTATTTCTAAGCATTTTCCTTTAAGTTTTTAAATTTCAGCTTTAAGCTCTTGTACTTTTGTTACGAATCTTTACTTCAGCATTTGTGTAATAAAATTCTTTTGTCATTCTTCAGTACTTTATTTCCATTTGGAACTGTTTTCTTCAAATAAGCCTAATAAGCTCATTTGAGCTTATTCCTTTTCATAAGCTCAAATTCAGTTTAAAATTTGTTAAAAAGTCATTCATTACTAGTTTTGTTTAGTTCAAATCAAATTATGATCATGTGAGTGCATTTGATTCAGTTTTGGAAGCTACAAGGCACAATAAGCTTAAATCAAGCTTATTGAGGTTTAGAGGCTAGGGAGCCAATAGGTTCAAGCTTTTTAAGCCACTCACTCTACTAGAGTGGCTTAGGTCTGAGTCTACAAAAAACTCAGTATTATGCTATCTTTAAAATTTCATCTAACATTATATGCTTAACTCAAGTAGCTTATTGTCTTTGTCACCTATGCTTAATCATTGTTTATGTTGCTTAGATGGTAAAGTTAAAATAGTTTAACTGTATTAGTGAGAAATATTAGGGTTAAATTTAGTGTTTGATTCTGTCATACTAGTGTAATCAGCCTTAGAGAGAGAAACCAGCTTAAATCTACTAATAAGCTATAGGTTTAAAAGCTTAAATAGCTTTATTAGGTTAGTTTAAGTAGAAGTGGATAAAAAGTTTTAGTAGCTCTAGCTTTGAAATAGATTTTTAGTGCAATTTTGTTTTGACAGACAAAATAAAGGAGTGTTTGGATTTAGGCTCTTTTGACTTTTAAAGTCAACATTAATCTGTCAAAGCATTTCATACAGCTTAGTTAGGTCATATTTCAATGTTTTAAAAAGCTTTTAGAAGTTAGTTAGTAAAATTTAAAAGTTTAGAGTGTAAAAACCTTGCATTTACACCAGGGCAATTTTCAGCTGTGAGTAGTTTTAGATTTAGATTTAAGAGCAACATAAGATCAAAGTTGTTTTGGGTTACTTATGCATTCGTGAAGTGTTTTAAGAGACTCTACTCTTTCAAATTTTAGCTTGCATTTGAGTATTTGGTCAAGTGCATCAGCAACAACAGTTTAAGCTGTTGTTGCTAGGCACTTTTTCTAAGTCCTTTTTTAGTATTAATAAGTAGGAGTTAGGTTTAGGAATTAAGCATTTGTGTAGGTCGCTAGTACTTAATAAAAAAAGCTCTAAAGTTTTCCTAATCAGTTTTGTCGTAGCTTATTTTACCTCTCAAAAGTAGCTTACAGCCTATTATGACTTCAGCTATTCATATGCATTTTCATTTCTAGATTAAATTTTGAACAAACTTTTATCTAGATTTGTTCAAAGGCAAATAGCATAGCTTATATCCAAAGTTTTAGCTTTTAAGATTAGAAAGTAAGCATTAGCTATTTGAAAAAGCTTATATCATTTTAGGCTTAAAACTTCACTTTTTAGCTCATTTACTGTTATCTTGTTAATACTTTACCTATATCTCGTCTAGATAATCTTCTCAGTATACGATCATAAGATAAGGTTAGCATTTTTTAGTTTTCATTTTAACCAAGAAATAAGCTAGATATAAGCTAAAATCTAAAAAGCTCTAAAACCACAAGTTACTGTGACAGAATTTGAAGTGCTTATTTTCTAGCTTATTAAGTAGACAAAAGTGTAAAGTGTCTTTGTTAATATTGTTTAGTATAAGCTCCTTAATAAGTTTGTAGTTTTAAGTTTTTGCTAAAACCATTTTTTCAATAAGCCAAAATTAAGCTAGAATCGTAGGGTCTATTTTGTAACATTTCAGTAGTTGAAGGGCACCCGTTTACACTGAACTGTAAATTTCCCATATTTTGGCCGCCTACCCTTTACTTTCCTTTCTTACACTTTCTACCCTAGACTTTTCGAAAAAAAAAAGGGGAAAGACACTTGGCCCGGGTGAGCAAGACTCGAACCCGGGACCAAGCGATACAAACCCCCTTTTACATACACACTCTACCACTGCGCCCATGGGATCGTTTTCGTTAAAGACCCAAGGCGCTTGGTATTTTAGGAATGTTTGTTAGGGCAAAAGGATAAGATTGCCTTTGCTCATTACAGAATTTCCGATCTTGAACAAATCATTGAGAAAATCCAAGCTCGTCACCAAACGAATCAGGAAGATCTTTAGGATGTCATCTACCGGCTCAGAATCAACAAACTCTTAGAATAGTTATAGCTTTATCCTAGCCATGGGATGTGTGGTATAAATAAAAACGCTTGTCAAATCTTGACTATGTACAGTAAGAAGGCAAGTTATTTATAAAGGCAATCCCGTTTCGTATCTTATTGTTTCCAACTTATCGCTCTTTCATCATCATTTCCACTAATTGCATCATTATCTCCGTCTTCATGAATCATACCATAACTTCTAAGTGCTTAAAATCCAAAAATAAGCATTTCTCTAAGCATTTTAAGCATCACATTTTCTTTAAAGTATTACCTTTCTAAACTTGTGATGTCATTCTTACTACATGTTCTCTTATGTTGATAGAATGCCTCCCAAAAGGACGTCAACATCCGAAACACCAGCCATAACTTTGGATGCCATCCGGCAACTGACTGCTGATTTTACTGCAGCCCTGGAAGCACAGACTGCTGCCATGGCAAGTGCTAGTAATCTTACTGGAACTCCTGCAGTGAAAACGGGAAACTACAAAGAGTTTATCAGCTGTCAACCTTTCTGCTTTAATGGTACGGAAGGAGCAGTAGGCCTTATTCGCTGGTTTGAACGAACCGAATCAGTATTCTCTCGAAGCAGATGTGCTGAGGAAAATAAAGTAACATTTGCTACTGGTACTTTAACTGACGATGCCTTATCCTGGTGGAATGCATATGCCCAACCTATGGGAATAGAGCAAGCTAATCGAACCACCTGGACTGAGTTAAAAAGGCTTCTGACAAACAAGTATTGTCCCCGGACTGAGATCAGAAAAATGGAAGAGGAACTTTACAATCTGAGTGTAAAGGGAAATGATCTTAAACCCTATGTTAGAAGATTCCAAGAATTAACCACCTTGTGTCCAAACATGATGCTAAACAATGAGAAACTCTTGGAAGCTTTTATCGGAGGTCTACCTCGAAGCATTGAAGGAAACGTTACTGCCTCGAAACCTCAAACTTTGGAGGAAGCCATCAACATATCCCAGAGGTTAATGGATCAGATAATAAAACGCGATTCTGTGCAAGAAACCAATGATCATAAACGAAAATTAGAAGATAAGAGAAACACCATCGACAACAACAACAACTACCCCAAATACTACCAGAATAACTATAACAATAACAACTGTAACAATGATCACCACCGGCAGCAGAATAGGAAGCAAGAAATCTTCAGGACTTATACTGCCACCAATGGGTATACTGGAAATCGTCCTTTGTGTGAAAGATGCACCCTACATCACATAGGTCCTTGTACTGTCAAGTGTCGGACTTGCAACAAGATAGGACATCTGACCAAGAACTGCAGAAACAAAAGACCAACCACTAGAAACAATCTTCAAACCATATCCGTAACTTGTAATGCCTGTGGAAAGAAAGGACATTATGCGAATCAATGCTCAAAAGCAAACAACAGGGCCACAGGAAAACATACTTAGGGATGAGCTTAATTTTGTTCACTTTAGGATTTCTACTCTAGAAACAACTCTCGAGGATATTCAACTCTCATCAGAATCCTCTTCAATCTAAAAACCCCAATCATTAATCCTCGTCGTCTGTTACTTTTATCCTACTACAAGATACTTAGCATAAGTATCAACTCTTTTTCGTATGTAAAGTTATCCATGAAATAATAAAGTGATGATTTCGTTACATCCTGTTATCTGATGATATCAAAACTCGACATTATTTGTCAATTCCATTGATTCTATTATGTTCAAACTCTACTCTCCTCATACCTTTGAAACATAAATTATCATCCTCGATTATATGGGCGTCAATACAATCAATTCATGATCATATCATTTTCTACACATTACCATATCATATTTTTATGCTTAGGTAAGACGATTTATGATCATCTTATTGAAATGAATTAGGTCACTTCTTCATTTAAATAAGAAAATGATAAATCTCTAAACTATGAATTTATAAGTTCTCAGTTACAAGAAGTTGGACACTTCTTTTTGTAAGTGACAAATTATAAATAAGTAGGCTTAAGTATATAACATACGTACAAACAAGTTTCTTTCAATCCGTTTGTACAAACAATTCCTTAAGCATTATCATTATTACATTCATTATCATTATTACCTTCATCATCTGTTCATTTAAAAATCTGTATCTCACATGATTAGCAACTCTTTTACAAATTCATAATCATTCTTTGAAATCACTTATTCTATGATCTCCGTATTCTAAAAATTCTCTGTTATATTCAGCAACGTAATAACAAGGAAACACACAAGGATCTATACAATGTCAAATGATTTCAATACCACTAGGTATGAAAATTTTGACAAAGACTTGTGATAGCATTCTTATTTGATGTTGACTTTTAAAGGTTAATGAATAACGATTCTTTACGATCAGAGTAGCACGGCAGAAGCATGGTGGGCCCATAACCCACTGGTTCCGTAAATCAAAGTATTCTATCCACCCAGGTTCTATCAGAATCTAGAAAAATTCTATTGGCTGTCATCAAGAGGTGTAGTCTTGAAAATAAGTAGACGTGTGAAAGGAAGTAATTATAATTATGGTGTACAACATAATTATAAATGCATCACACACGTGGACTTGTGACCTTGATTAACCTAACATAAAAATCAAATTCATGCCCAGTACCTACATCTATTCACTATAACTTTCAATTAAATCTCGAGACGAGATTTCTGTAAGGGGTGGAGACTATAACAACCCAAGAATTTTCATCAACCTATTTTACTATGATCACAATTGTACAGGGAATTTTTTTCGCTTTATTACATTACTTGCGTTGTCAATATCTCAGTATGTCATAACAAAAGTAGACAAGCTTACGCAACCTATCTATGGCTATTCTGTCTTCATATATGTCAAGCAAACATCATAATATGTCAAGTCAATATCATCATATCCTTATTACAAAGTACATTATTCCTATAATGTATCACTCGCAACGTTATATCAAAACGGGCTTTAAACCGTTATCTCTTCAAGGATTAGGAGCTGTACTAATGCAACGAGAAAAAGTCATTGCTTATGCATCTCGACAACTCAAACCTCATGAAAAAAACTATACCACTCATGATCTCGAATTAGGAGCAGTAATATTCGCTCTTAAAATTTGGAGACACTATCTATACGGTACAATTGGTATCAGTTTTCACTGATCACCAAATGCCTACAACATTTTCTTCGTCAAAAAGAATTGAATATGTGGCAACGCGATGCGTTAGAACTCATCGCTGATTATGAATGTGGATCTTTGTTATCCATCCGGAAAGGCAAATGGTTGTAGCAGATGCTTAAGTCGAAAGACCGAATCAAAACCCCTTCGAGTTTGAGCATTATCTTAAACCGTTTTCACCAAAACTTACCATCTCAAATCCTTAAAGCCCAAATGAAGCCCTCAAAGAAGAAAAATGTCAAAAACGAGAACTACGAGAAGAAATGGACAAATCATTGAAATTCTGTCCGACGGAACTCGTTGTATCAAAAACCGAAGTGGGAAAGTGAGGATGAGTTTCTTTTTCTAGAATTTTCTATAAATCTATTTTAAGAATAGATATAGACTTATTCAAAAAGTCTTACATAATATTTTGTTAATCTATTTTAATAATAAATATAGACTTATTAAACAAATCTTACAGAATATTTATAGAATAATTTTGTGATATAAAAGATATGGAAAATCTGTATTAGTTTTAACAGATTTGTCTAATTATGGTATATATTTAATCTTGGAAAACAAGACAAGTTTTCAGTATAAATATAACCATAGTTCTCATTCATTTGCTACAACCGAAAACACAGCTCCATAGCAACCAAGTTCCAGCAATCCTTTCGATCAGAAACGTACGACTACTTCCGTGATTTTTCAGGCAAGTTTGTCATGTCTGGCTGTACAACAGCTTTGGACGTTGTACCCTGGGAAACAGACGGCGAATCTGTTCTGTTTTAAGGGAATCGTGTTAAACACGAGCCTCGTTCCACGACCTTTTACTTCTTTTATTTACTTGCTTCTACCCCTTTATGTCTGTTATTTATTTTTCTATCATTTATTTTTTGTTAATTTATTTATTGAATTATAATTCGATTTATATTAATAAAGTGTACATGTTTCCCTACACATTAATCTGACAAATTGTGGTATGCTTGACTGATTTAATCATGAAAGTTGTTTTCATATAGCAATCACATCTATTACTAAAATTGAACTGTAAGTATACATATTCATTCGTGATACATAGTTTCATAATCATATCAGTAGGATGTGACTCCTAAATGTTAGTAAATGTTTATATCTGTTTTATTTTATATAATAAAACAGAGTTTTGTACAAGCTTACATGCATTGCACCACAAAAGCTTCCATAGTACGCTTCTTACAATTCAATCCCAGTAAATCAATTAGAACTATACAACTAATCTCATGATTAAAAAACAGCACACATCAGTTCTGTTTACATCCTCTCAATGGATTCAAAAACACATACAACAACAATAATGATTACATATTCATATCTATCTCATATTTTGATGTGTTTTTTTTAAATAATCAATGTAATATAATTGGGTTTCGATCAATTTTATTGGAGGGTTTTGATTTGATTAAGTTCTTTTCAATTGTGTTTTACAAAATCCTAGAAAAAGTTTTGGGGAAATAATTTTATGAATATGTATGATTTTTTTAGGGTTAAGTCTATATATTACCAATGAACTTTCTAAAATTTACCGATCTAGGTAACAAACTAATTTTATTACTAGTTGATGCGTATTTATTTTAAAATATATTTTTACCAAGTTTTAAATTTATAAAACTCGATCTACCTAACCACGCACTAACGGGCAGAGAACCCAATCGTGGGTAGTACAGAATGGTAAATCCGAGGTCCTCCCAAGAGCTAAGTTGTAATTAGTTTTAATTTGAAATGTCACCTTTTGAAAATGGTTTTTGAGTTGATTTGAAATAAATAGCAATAAAATAAATAACTGGAAATTAAAAGAGTTGGAGATATCAAGAGATAAAACGTGCTAACCTCGTTAGTTCATTACTATTGTTATGAGAACGCATTCCTATGCAATGTTAAACTATGGTTTCATTAGTGGTTTCTAAGGTCGATAGACTTGAATATGCATATATAGTTTATCCTATACTCCCTGCGATTCTGAATCAGTACCAAATCATCTGGGAGGTAGGTTATCCAGGTTGCAGTGATTAATCCCAACTATTCCTAAAACATATCTAATGATCTATAAAGATTATTAACCCTCTTTGAAAGAGTTCCTGTGCTTTTTAAGTATATTAAGTGATAAGTGCGGTGACCGGTTAGTTCCTACACCGGGTAAGGAGTTAGTGATCCTCCCTAGTACCGATTGGATCCCATATTGACTAGATATTATAATAATGGGGCAAGCTAGGTCCAAACCACCCGTACTACCAAAACATAGGGTTACACGATAGTCAAGAAATATCTAAAGAAACCATAATTTAACAGGAAACAATCATAACAAAAGTAACTACATAACTAGGCCAACACTTTAAGTGCTTAGCCGTTCATGGTAACGGAAACACAGCAAGAAATAGAATAAATCATAGATTGAAAACTCATAATTCTTACAGTATTCGTATTTGAATGATTAAATACAAACAGTAAGTAAAGTGTGATCTCCTTTGGACTCCAGGTGGAATTCTTCGAAGGTTAGAAGCCTTTGTCGCCTCTCCAATTGGTTGTGGAGGAAGTGATGTCGGATTAGCTTGAATGAGGCCTTTATTTATAGGTATTGAACTTGTTACGGCGCAACCAATAAAGGTGTTACGCCGTAACCATCATACACGACATTCCATATTTAAGCAGTTGTTATGGCGTAACCAGATACGGTGTTACGCCGTAACCTTTAAATAATGTCCATAAGTTTGTGATCTTCATTCCATATTTGTGGATCTTTACGGCGTAACTGGATATGGTGTTACGCCGTAACTCTAACTTTGACAAGATTTCCTTCCAATATAGGGTTAAGGCGTAACTAGATATGGTGTTACGCCGTAACGTTATCCTTGATCTTCGTATTTGTTTAGTATATGATACGGTGTAACCATTTTTGGTGTTACACTGTAACATTCTTCCAATATTTACACTTTGAGTCCTTTTTCCCTTATTTCTTGTCACTATCCTGCATTTCACCTAAAAACTACAAAATGATAGAAAATATCTTGTTTTCGAGCATTAGTGAAACTTTTACAGGTAATATAAAGGGTATTTTGACACTAAAAAGTATTAAATATTTGATGTTATCAAATATCCCCCCACTTGACTTTTGCTTGCCCTCAAGTAGTATTAGAACATTTCATAAAAGGATTTCTCGAGAATAACTTCAAGAAATGAATTTATAAAACTCTTATGCTAGAAAAAATCAAAGTCGAACACCTTACGAAAAAGGGATAAAAAGTCACCCAGCTCTCCACTAGTCTAAGAGTTTTATTTTTGGGGTGATCACTTAATTGCACAGTCATAGCATGTATTCTATCATAAGCTTAGAAAGCACACAAATCTGCACCAGTTAAAATTAGGGTCTAAATGATTCTCAAAGGAAACAAGGGTAATATGGTTTCAAAGGATCATAAAGGGGTTAAGATAGACGTGGGATACACATTTAATGGTTGTTAATATAAAAACACAAAACAAATAGTCTAAAGTAATCTAAGGTTGTCATAACTAGCCACTGTCCATCCATGGCCAAGAGTTTAAGTCCGCAAATTTAATCTTCAATAATGGGCTACTAGCTCCATTCTTCATGAGTATTGGGATGACATGGTGTAATAATGGGCTACTAGCTCCATTTTACTGAGATGTCTTGGTGCAATAATGGGCTACTAGCTTTATTTTTTTTATTTTTTTTGCACCATCTTTACATTTTTAGCACATGGGTGGCTTTTTGTTTCACCCTCTTTTCTTCATTTTCTTCATAATATGCAAATGTTACAGGAGTTTATATCTTTAATTATTGCCCCTGCAACATCTGATATTATGCGCACATCCCCCTACTTGAGATAAAAAATGTCGAAAGTGGTGATATAGTGGGGTCTTTATAGATCATAACTGATTGGTCTTCCACGAATGCATATAATTCTCGTTCCTATTCCCCCCCCCAACCATGACTTAAGTAGCCAAAAATTTCAACACAAATAAAATTAAGACTACAGGGTAGGCTAAGGTGAAATGGTGTCACGAAACATATAGAGTAGGATGAAAACATAAATTGGTTTAACCTGGGTGATCTAGGGGTATCTTGCACTAATAATGAGTGCAACAAAAGGGTTTATCATGAGAGGTCGACAAGTCAGTATAAAAAGTCGATAAACGCACACATATAGGCTATTTGGGTGATTTTCTAAGTGTTGCCTTCTTGAACTATCTATTCCAGCTAATCAATTAGGTCTCAAAATGATGTACATGCCAAGTTCTAAAGTCTACAATACTACCGGACACTTAATATTTTGGTGGATCTTTGAGTAATATGATGGAAACAGAATATTAGGCATAAATCTCACCAAGTATAATAAAGGGTAATGTGCATTCGGCAAAGATTAATTCTAGTTTTTAAGAAAAATTTGTCAAAAATTTAAAATTGGCATAATTTTCAAAGAAAACTAAAAAATCAAAGGCAAAATATACGTCAAGTATTAATTCTACTCCTATCCCCCCCACTTGATTTGTACAATGTCCCTATTGTACATTAAGGAAATTAAATAAAAAGGAAATAGTAGAATTAAGACAAGAAACTCCCTGAGCTGTGCTTTGAAATTCGAAATTTGGCGGAAATCTTTAGATTATTTCCGTTTTCTCGCAAGCTCTTTACCCCCTATGATCACAAAACAAACCAAAGCATAAAATCGTTCTACAAGAATTATGAGGTATACACGAAATACAAACCTAACTCACTTTCTTAGGAATCATGGTTACATTTAGCATATGCAACAAGCCTTTTAAACCACTTAGTAGCCCAAGTGGACGAGTTTAGTCTCGTGAGGAATTCTAGAGAACTAACCCACAAAGTCTATTTACGTATACAAGGTTTAGACACGTTTAAAACTTAAAATTTTAAGATTTTAGAATGAGGTTACGGCATAACCGTAAAATAGGTTACGTCGTAATCAAGTGGTAAAATTTTTAAGTTTTAAGGTGTTACGGCGTAACCATGAAATGGTTTACGTCGTAACTGTAGTGGTTACGGCGTCTAAAGTTGTTACGCCGTAACTGCTGCAAATTCGGCAAAGTTACCACGTGATTATGAGTCGAGCCGGTCTTGATAATTGCCTCTTAGCTTCTAGATTCTGCAAAACAAAGTAAGAAACATGCAAACCAACTAATGCAAAAAGGAAATTTCATTAAATAAAGGACGGGTTGTCTCCCGGCAAGCACTTTTGTTTATTAACGAGTCTTTAAGTTAGACTCATACCCCTTCTATGTTATTTCGTGAACATACTTACTGCCCTCTAGCTCTTTCCTAATCATAGCTTTAAATCGTGCTCCATTCATACGCCCTAATGGTAGGGCTTCGTCCTCATGATCAGTAATGCATATAAAACTACGTCTTCCTTTAAAAGAATATTTTTCTACTTCTAAAGTTTTAACGTTAACATAGGGGGATCGTAGTCGGTCTCTCGTCCCTAATTCACCACATTTTGTCCTCCTCGTATGCCTCGTCGTGCCATGCTTCATTGATTTTCTTGTAGTTTTGCTGACATTTTTCTCATACATCGTCCAGAACATACCCTTTCTTTCCTATTCTTAAAATGTACTCATTTGATAAATGTTCAATCTCATTATTGAACACCCTGTTATATTCGTTAAATCTCCTGGAATATGGGTCACCAATCTCCCTTGCATATTCCTCCTCAACATCGTAACTATCAAGAATCCATTCATTGAAAATAAATTCATGATCAGATTCATGTAGGTTGTTACGTCCAATCCTGATTTTCATCCATTCTTCAAATGAATAATGGCATGGACGTGGCCTTATAGGTCGTGGTTCATCATCTCCTTGTTCCTGATGTCCCTGTGGTGTTGGTATTGGATCGGTCGATGTAAGGGTCTGATGTTTACTAAACTCATAGTTTTGGGCTACCCATTCGTAATACCTTTGTTCCCATGTTGTATCATTGATATTCTGTTGTCCATAACGAACTTGAAGAAAGTTAGCAAATCCCATGTAACTCCCTTTCATGGTTTGTCTTTCATGATCACAAAAACATATCTACATCCTAAGTGACCCCTACTTGTTTACCCCGAAGACTTCATTATATCCAAAGCAGAATTTTAAGTTAGGGTCACATGTCGGCCACATCCCATAATCTTTACCACTTCCATCACTATAGGTTACATGTATGGGTTTGCATACATGCTATCTCTTAACTAATCCTCTTCTATCTGGTGAAAAACTAATTAGTTTTGCTATTTCATCCTGTGGATTAGGAGTGCCATAGGACCTAATTCTTTGTTCAAACTCTAGGCATGCGGGGGATTCATAAGAGAATAAGTCTATTCCTATTTCAAGAGGATTAAAGATTTCCTCCTCCTGTGCAATGTCTACCATGTAAATTTTCTCCATGCTTTGGTAAGAATCTATGTTGAATTTAAATTTCTTACTGCCTATTTCAAATGAAATTTCTTCATTGAAAACATCGATTTAGGCATAAGTTGATTCAAGGAATGGTCTTCCTAAGATTATAACATCTTCACCCATTTTAATAATGAAATTACACAGAAATTCTAACTCCCTAAATTTTACCAAAATATTGACAGTTCCTAAGTGCTCATTAGTTCCTGTCGTATTTTCTAAGCTGCTTGTATCCCTGAGTTTATCTAAACCTAGATATTCATAAACTCTTTGTGGCATGAAATTATCCTTAGCATCTAATGTGGCAGTAGCTTAAAGATTATGGTTATTAATGTTGAAAGGAAGAAAAAAACTTCTCGGGCTTAGTTCCTTAGGTAACCGACAAGATGGAGTGTTGTCATATGCTCTCTCCACTTCGTTACTGGCGATGGATGATACTTCATCACTGGCTGTCGAGGTTTCAACTTGCCTTTTCATGATACCATCTTTCATTTCCTGTCTAATGGACTTGATTATGCTAATTAAGGCATCCTTCATGTTCTCCACTCCCTGCAGACTCATGTGTTTTGTTATTTCAGCGTTCAACCATTCGTCAACATCATCCTTTTCTTCAAAGTGCTGAATGTTTTGAGTATACCCATGGTTACTTTCCTCTTGCTCACTCATGACTACTTCATCGTCGGTCATGTATTCAACCTCTTCCTCCATATCTCTCGTATCACAATCGAACTTGGTGCCTGGTTGGTTAGGGTCAAAGTAGTGAGCAAATTCCCGAATTGGGTCATGGGTTGGCGTACTTTTGCCAAAATAGGTAGGAGGATATGATTTAGTATTGCTGATGTGGTTCTCATTCACCTTTTTCTCATATTCTAAGTACTCGGCGATAGTAATATCTTCAATCTTTTTAGGTCTCTAACTTTCTTGTGTCAGCCTAAGATACTGTTCAATGGTGAGATCTTCAATGTCAACCTCATCCATGATGTTTCCTAGAGAATAGATCGAAGTGAGAAAAAACATAATTTTAAAAATTCAAATTACTACTAATTTTTAGCTCCCCGGCAGCGGCGCTAAAAACTTGATGCGTATTTTATTTTAAAATATATTTTTATCAAGTTTTAAATTTATAAAACTTGATCTACCTAACCACGCACTAACGGGAAGAGAACCCGATTGTGGGTAGTATAGAATGGTAAATCCGAGGTCGTCCCAAGAGCTAAGTTGTAATTAGTTTTAATTTGAAATGTCACGTTTTGAAAATGGTTTTTGATTTGATTTGAAATAAATAACAATAAAATAAATAACTAAAAATTAAAAGAGTTGGAGATATCAAGAGAGAAAACATGCTAACCTAGTTACTTCATTACTATTGCTATGAAAACACTTTCCTGTGCAATGTTAAACTATGGTTTCATTAGTGTTTTCTAAGGTTGATAGACTTGAATATGCATATATAGTCTATCCTATACTCCATGTGATTCCGAATCAGTCCCAAATCATCTGGGAGGTAGGTTATCCAGGTTGTAGTGATTAATCCCAACTATCCCAAAAGATATCTAATAATCTAAAAAGATTATTAACCCTCTTTGAAAGAGTTCCTGTGCTTTTTAAGTATATTAAGTGATAAGTGCGGTGACCGTTAGTTCCTACACCAGGTAAAGAGTTAGTGATCCTCCCTAGTACCCATTGGATCCCATATTGACTAGATAATCTAATAATCTGGCAAGTTAGGTCTAAACCACCCGTACTACCAAAACCCAGGGTTACACGATAGTCAAGGAATATCTAACAAAACCATAATTTATCAGGAAACAATCATAACAAAAGTAACTACATAACTAGGCCAACACTTTAAGTGATTAGTTACTCATGGTAACGGAAACACAGCAAGAAATAGAAGAAACCATAGATTAAAAAGTCATAATTCTTACAGTATTTGTATTTGAACGCTTAAATACAAAAAGTAAGTAAAGTGTGATCCCCCTTAGACTCTAGGTGGAATTATTCGAAGGTTAGAAGCTTTTGTCGCCTCTCCAATTGGCTGTAGAGGAAATGATATCGAAATAGCTTGAATGAGGCCTCTATTTATAGGTATTAAACATGTTACGGCGCAACCAATAAAGGTGTTACACCGTAACCATCATACACGGCATTCCATATTTAAGCAGTTGTTACGGCATAACCAGATATGGTGTTACACTGTAACCTTCAAATAATGTCCATAAGTTTGTGATCTTCATTCAATCTTTGTAGATCTTTACGGCATAACTGGATATGGTGTTACGCCGTAACTCTAACTTTGATAAGATTTCCTTTCAAATATATGGTTACGGCGTAACTAGATATGGTGTTACGCCGTAACGTTGTCCTTGATCTTCGTACTTGCTTAATATATGTTACGGTGTAACCATTTTTGGTGTTACGCCGCAACATTCTTCAAATATTTACACTTTGAGTCCTTTTTCCCTTAATTCTTGTCACTATCCTGCATTTCACCTGAAAACTACAAAATGATAGAAAATATCTCGTTTTCGAGCATTAGTGAAACTTTTACAGGTAATATAGGGGGTATTTTGACACTAAAAAGTATTAAATATTTGATGTTATCAAATGCATACACATCATATTCAATTTCACCAAATAGAACGCATACCATTTTTATGACGAAACCCTAATTTCACAATCCAAAAATATTTAAAACAAAAAACTGATACAAAGACCTCAAATAATTGCAATTAATTAAAAACTTACATCACGATGCCTCTTGGTATACCAATCCATTCGTTTCTTCTTCATAACATGTGAAGGTGAATTAATTTCAAGATAACCACGGGAACCCTTCGTATCTTGAATTCTTCCACTTCAACTTCTACAGCCCACTAATTATGAAGACCTCCACAATAATTATGAAGACCTCCACATTCAATTAGAGTACTGAATCTTTAGATATAACAGATTTATCTATATAAAGCACGCATCCTAATTCCTTAAAACTTAAAAACCTAAAAAAATCAATAACGTTGTTTGAGTAAAATACCTCTACTTATAAAAGACAGTACAATCTACCAAATATTTAATTACTTAATTACAATTAAAACTATTAACTATTTCCACTCTCACTTATTCGACCCATGTATACATAAAATAAATTACAGACACAAGTTAACGCTACTATACACTATCGTCGCTATGCACGTGTAATCTCGTCTAGTATTTATAATATTCTTATCTAATAAGGAAACACAATTATAGTCTGAATATAACTCTTATATTTTTATAAGTATATTTGAAATATTTGAAATATATTTAACTTATCAAAAAAAGTAAATTTAGTTTTCATAAACCAAACACCTATCTAATGGGTTTCTGCCGATCCAAGGTCCAACAAGCCCAAACCGTGCTTTTGGTCCAATCCATTTTATTTAATTTGTTATTTACTTGTAGTCTTAATTAAGTCCAATACTTAATTAAGCTCAATATATAAATTATCCAATTTAACATACTTAAATAAACGATTTAATATACACATATACATATATACCAGATATATGCATATATACATTTCAGGTGTCTCATGTCATATGTGTGTGGCCCTTAGGTCTCATAAACAGTAACTAATACAAGTTTGTATGTTTCGTCATACACACACATAATGCCAATAGACATCACCCGTGAATATGGAAGCAGGAGAAAAGGCTTCTTTGATGAAGAAGGCATATAGTATCTTGATTTTATGCATGGGAGACCGGGTTTTACAAGAAGTTACCAAGGAAACAACTACTATAAAAATTTGTCCGAAGTTGACTAGTTTGTATATGACTAAGTCCTTAGCAATCAGACTGTATCTAAAGAAGAAGTTGTATACGTATTATATGAGTCTAGGTACGAAACTGGATGATCATATAGATGAGTTTAATAAGTTGATACTTGATTGGACAATATTGATATCGAGATTTAGGATGAGGATCATGCACTTATATTACTTACGTCGCTGCCATCGTCTTATGAAAAATTTGTAGAAACATTGCTATATGGGAGGCAATCCTTGACAATGGTGGATGTTCTGGTGTTACACCCTCCTAAAGAAGAAACATGGGATGCGATGATATTGTTTCATCACACAAGATACAAGATCACACCATACAAGGTTTACAACATTTAGTTTTACAAAAGAATCCAAGTTTTACAATTCTTGATAAGTGAAATCGCTAGTCTAAGGATAACACCCCAAATGACCACGTCTTGATCCCCATTACTCCCAATTTACCTTGGTTCGCAACACACCTGAAAATGATATTCGAAAAGGTCAACATAAAGTTGGTGAGCTCGTAGGTTTGATAACAACCCAGTTGTTGTTCCATAGTTTCAAAAGGTGGACAAATGTGCAATATGACAGTGAATACATGCAATAGATAATATACCAACGTAGCTACACATGCTATCGAAGGTCCATAGATACACCACTAATATAGATACCAACACTCTTAAAGATCCAAGCTTCTAAGTTAACACGCACCTAAAGCCTACCAGGTGGATCTAAACATAGGGCGGAAGATCGCAAGTTCACAAGTTTATAAGTTCACAAGATCACAAGATACCTTACAATGCCACATATGATCCACATACAAGTTCTACTGATCTCATGTCATTCACATAACAGTCATAGACACATAGCATTGTCCAAAAAGATAAAAGTTTCGTACAGTAAGAAAACAAGTTCAAAACCAGATCTGAGTATCATTTTCCTCAAACGGAAAAAGAGTCAAAAAGTAGGGCTACGAGAACTCACCTCAAAAGATGATAGTAGCTGAAGAAGATAACCTCTACACAAAGCACAATGGTACCCGGCCATGACCTAGTTAATAAGTTCACCTTAGTATTATGTTGTACAAAATTGTTTTGTTGTACATACGTTTGCATTAAAGTTCGCGAAAGGTTCTCATTCTTATTATAAAACATTTTGTATCATGGTTGTGTGGTAACTAAGTAAGATGACTTGATGCGCATGGGCTAAGTGAAATATTAACCCATAAAGAATCGAGAATAGAGTCAATGAACTAAGATGAGGTAGAAGTTCAAAAAGATCCGAGGAGAACCCGACAAGAAATGATTAAGAATCTAAAGATCGGAAAATAAAAGAATAAATAGTTCCACAATGATAAAGTAAAAATGATAATTTGTAATAAAATAATAATATTTTATTAATTCATCTTCTTATCGGGCTAAAAGGGTAAGTATAAAGTCTTGCCTATTATGTATGTTTAAGTTCAACTGTTTTGACCTTGACATTTAACGATAAATAAAGTCAAATTTTGTCCTTTTGTCGGATCAACAAGAAAATAGGCTTTTTCCAAGATATGTTTCTAAGTGTGACATGTTTTATAAAATTTCGAGATGGCCTGTTCGTTTGTAAAAGTTTCTCCAAGGCTTCAAACCTTATATTTAATCACTTTCCACTTTCAACAATTTCTCAAAAAGACACCAAGTTTATGTTTCTCACGACGATCCGTTAAAACATATTTTCATTGACTATCCAAACCGTTTTAGTTTACTCGAGTACAAGTCCATCCACAAACCCGATAGTTAACCCAAATATCCAGTATTGTCCTAGTCCATTATATCATTGGGCCTTATGCCCCATTAAAATTTTTTAGTTAGCCAGATAATATTGACAAGTATAGTATAGATACCTTAAGCCCAATAAGCTTACTAATATCTTTTAAGTTTCCAAATAGTTCACCAATACTTAACCATAAAATAAGTTCTCTTTAGTTTTACTTAATAAGTTGCTAATAAGCCAAGATAAAGTTCAAAGGAAACAAGCCGAGACCAAATAAGCTCAAGATAAGTTAATAAGTTATATAAATATAACACCCCGTGTTTTCATGTCATATTACGATTCCAGTAATTTCATTATTTATTTATTTCAATTGTTGGGCATTTGCGCGTGTGCCTTTAATATCACAATTTTAGCAAACCTTCTAACCTCTATACCCGGTTCTGTACTTATACGTACTTATACGTTTCAAAACTTAATCAAGACATTCATAAACGTGATTAGTGCTACATTAAATTAAGGAACCATTTATAATTTGCACTACACCTTAACTAATCGAAAATGAATCTATCCCATTCTTTTCATTTTTCACCACTTAGTATTAATGCGAATAAGTAAATTTGAACTAGACTTAAATTTATTCTTGATTTTCAAATAAGGCAAGTAATAAAACTCTTAGACCATAAGTCTCATACAAGGAAACAAATGAGTTCCCCTACATTATAGTTATAAGTCATGACACAATTGTTTCTAACTCCTAAAAACCAATGTTATTCGGCTGAATAAAAGCTCATGTATCTCATCCAAATTTAACTCTTTTACCCAATGTATAAAAGCCTATAATCTCTTTTACAAAACCCAAACCATTCCCGTAATAAATACTAGCTGCTTTCCCTTCACTTGGTTTTGCTTCCACGCCTCCAACAGTAACCATCTTTAAATCCATGTATATTGACCATGTGTTAAACCAAGAAATCTTTGCCCTTATTGGATTAACATTCAAACGTGACCTTGCATAAGAACACTACGCCTGCCTCTTTTTCATGCATAAAAGATCAGTTATACTTCATTGCAAACACAGAGAACACAACACAACCTCCATATCCATCATACCCTCTCCTCACTTTGATTTTTCCATTGTTCTCCTACTTCTGATTTCGACACATACACACCAATCCTTACACCTTCATTGTCTCCATAAACCCTAGAAAACCTTAACCCTAAAATTCATCCCTTTTGGTTTTCTTTCTTAGTCGAAGTTCAAGCAAGCTAGTGGTGCTTGACGGGTTGTTTCAACTGCACGAGTGGAGGGCAAGCGTGGTGGGACGTTTGGTTTAACAAAAGTGGTCGAGTTGGTCTTGTAGCAAAACTAGGGTTTCGTCTGGTTAAGTTCGATACATTTTCTTCCCTACACTTCTGTGAGTTCGTACCCCCTTCTCATATTTAATTTCATGCGTTCGTCCTTATTAGTGCTTGAGAATGATTTAGTTTAAAGGTTAAAAGAAGAATAAACCCTTTTACCCATTGCAATGTCACTATAAAATAAAACTATGCAGCCTCTTTGTGTCTTTGCTATTTGCGAACGAAACAATGACAAGAGGCCATATTCGTTAAGTTATAATTGGTAGGGATACTTAGCCATATGTTGATTATACAACCGTGTACTAAACCCATTTATACTATCTCCTGATATACGCGAATAAAAAGAAAACGTATATGCATTGTTAAGTGTAAAACGCAGCCAGACTTGTAACGTTTGTGTATACTATTCGACCTCTAGGCGTGGAGCATAAAAAGCGAACGTAATTATTTTCATAAATAGGACATATAACGAGTATTTTGCCTCTAGAATCACTTATTTTCGTCAAGTAAATAAAAAGTTATAAGGTCTCAAAGATTGGTGTAAAAACCGTCACATTTCTCACTGCTTTGTAAACGACTAGCGTGGCCTTTTCCTTGAATTATTGTAGCGATTTTATTAACTGAAATGACGAACCAATTATTGTTATTTAAAGCCTGAAGTATCAACTTTAAGCTAGAACAAAAATCACCCTTTTTCGTTTAGTAATCTGCTCGCAAATCAAGCGGGTACTTAGCTGTTTGTCACGAGTGTCGACAATCTGTCGAACACTTGGTGTGCACTCAGCCAGGTCTGCCCAACGTGCACCCTCATCTTTCGACCACCTTTTGACCCTATTAACGACCCCGTCACACAAAGTTTATAAAAGATGAATTACAGCCAGTAGGTCATAGATTACTAAGGTATTTTTACTTCGTCCTAACATTGAGTATCGAGGTTAAAATCTGAGTCCAAAACTCTGACCACGCAATCAATACATGCTGAAATAACCCATTATTTTTCTAAGTATAAAAACTGCCTTAGCGAGACGCCTATCTTTAGACCCATTTTTGACCCGTTAAACGACCTTTTTGGACACGACTCATTTAACGAAAGTTGTAGACGACATGGTCAAGTTTTCAAATATATTTTTACTTTTCATTATCGTTAACTAACGAATTCATAATTAAATTGTAAAAATCTAAGTCGTCTCATATTAAAACTAAATTTTCTTATACATAACTCAATTAGTAAACGTCAACATTTCGTCTAATTATTTGACACACTTAGAGACTAAACCAAGGACTGATCTAAACTAATGTTTTAGAGTTTAGATGGCCTATTTTCCAAAAAGTCCGAAGTCATAAATTGCGTACTTATATTTTGACCACGTTGACTCCATAAAGTTGACCATTTTAAAATGAGAAATTGTTTTCAAACATCGTTATTTTAAACGGAGCTCAAGCACACACTAGGGACGAGATTGCAAGTATTTAACTTATTATTTTTCCGTTTAGTAAATATGTATTATTTTTCCATAGGTTGCGGATAAAGTCTTTTGCATCGTTTTTCGTGCCACTACTTTGCTATTACCTTATCATTAATTGAAGTGAGTTTATAGTCCCCACTTTTATACTTTTTCAATCATTTATCAAATCTTGGGGATGAGATCATGTTTGGTTTATCAAATGGATGCAAGTACATTTTAAATTCAAATATTACGAGTTTGCCTAAGTAGTTATAACCCACTATGCCCATCATCATGAACTGTCAATTGCATAGTTGTAATTGTTAATTGCATTATGTGAGCGCGAATGTTATGAATAAATCTATTTGGGATTAACATCCCCGTTCGGGCAAATAGCACTTGCTAGTTTACCGGTTGGCCGAAAACAACGAATGTATACCATTTGGAATCATAGATGTTACGGGTTGAACATCTACATTGGGCACCATCATTCATGTGTATTTGATATACATACATCGTTTAGCTTTAGTGTCATGAGCTTAGTGCATTTAGTAATCCATTTTTGTGATACTGTATTTGTTACTTTATTATAGGGAAATCTTGTTATCCGCTTCATTTAATTTATATACCTATAAATTACTAACATTATTGTTGACAGTTTAAACATGTTTTCTCAGGTCAATAAGGTGCAAGTCAAAGATACATTGGGTGGTCGTCTTTTGAAGTCATATTATTATAAAGATTTACGTGCATTACATTTTAGGATATTGTTATGTTGTGAAATCTTTACATTATCAAGTTAGACATGTTAAGCCTTTGAGCTTTGTAACGAACCATTTATGAAATCCATGTATCCGTTTTTTTAAACGAATCTTTTAGAGGTTGTTCTCATAACTTGTGCTATTGATCTATGAAGTAATACCCCCGGAACATCATAGTTCGAT
>BQNB010088266.1:7594-27701 GCA_026074375.1 Tanacetum coccineum | reverse complement strand
GTGTAATTCCTTTGGTAATTCCTTTGCGAAACGTTTATCTTCAAACTTTCTTCTCTTTCTTTTTTATTGCATTTTTCTAATTTTTTTTGCTAACTATACTTCAAATCTCGGTGTAGTTTCACCATCTTCACGATCATAATAATTCCGGATAATTCCTTCGATAGTTCTTCGTTCTTCGGATTCACCAATAGTTATGACGGCAGTAAAATCACATGAGTTTTGACTACTAATATACATTCCCATTTGCAATGTACAAATTTCCAACCGCACTAAAGATAGAAATGACACAAGACTCAGAAAATACAAACTTTACACTTTAAGCGACTAGCAACTGTAAATTAAACTTAATCTAACAGGATAGGTTAAGGTGTAAGGGTGTAACAAAACAAATAGTTGGTGTAATTCCTAAAGGATTGGCTCTACGGGTTGTTCTAGTGGATCTTTACTTTAAAGATGAGAGTGGAAAAGGGTTTAAACGGGGAGGTTAACTAACCGGTGTAGTTAGTTAATAAGCAACATGTAAAGGCGATTTGGGTGTAATCTTAAAATTTACCAATTTAAACAAGTTACTCCATCTAAATCCATAGTACTTATCATTGCGGTCTCGAGTGATATACCAAGCCAAGTTCTAAAGTCTACAACATCACCGGCACACTCATATTTTATGGAATTTGGGTAAACATTTGGAAACGGATAGGCTAAATTCTCACAATATCTAATAAGGGTTATTGTGTGCGGGTTATGTAACATGTAATTTCACAAAAGTATGCTTGAATTTTTTTTAAATTTAAGCATAATTTAAGCATTTTAGTGTGAAAAATAGGACAAGTAAACATTCTAATTCCATCCCCCTACTTGAATTATACAACGTCCTCGTTGTATAGATAAAACATTAAATACGGGAATTTAAAAAGAATTAGAATGAGAAACTCCCTTGATATTTGCTCGGTAGATTCTCTAAGTTGCATTTTTGAGCAAGATTGTGTGTTGAACAGCCACCTTAAAGTTTCAAGACTCCAACACTTCAAGATTTCCAGATTTGTAAATTCTCCACCAATGTTCGTCGATATTTCTTTCACGAGGTCCTGTGTAAAACATAGGAAAAACATGTGCATTCCTATCTTGGTACCTACGGTTAATTTAAACTAAACTAAACAAACTAAATACAGATCAGTCTGGTGAATACGGCGTATCAAATGAATGAATAAGGCGTATTGCCAGAACTGACAATAATGTTTCTAAAGTGCATAAAAAGTAAAGACTGATAACGTCCAGACATTCAATACGCCATATGGTATGGAGCGGATACGCCGTATTGAAGTCTGGGAAGACAGACTCGATAACAAAATTAAATAACATTTCGGGTTGTCTCCCAGGAAGCACTTTTATTTACAGCGAAGTCTTTAAGTTAGACTTTTCTTCAGCTTCTCTTCACTCGGCTCTAGTCACCATCCATCCTTCGTCCATCATACGAAAGATTTCCTGATACGCACGACATGCATCTTTGCTTGTTCTTGCAAAATCATCGTATTCATCTTCTTTAATAGCAACATATTCTTCGTCTTGCCCAAATGAATACTTGATCATCTCAAATCTTCGTATATTGCATACCGGCAACTCATGCACTTTACATAATTCTTCATTCATATTATCTCCATGATAAGCATCATCGTAGTTTGTATCAATGTTCCATCATCTCATTTGTTCGTAACGTGACTCATCATCATCTTCATTGATAAATCCTTCCATGATAGCTTTGTTTCTTAAAGCCTCGTCTTTAAGTTCACTATCTTCCAAAGCCTCGTACCACTCATAATCTTGATAATGGAGTTGGTTTCTAATAATGTAAGTTCCGGGTAAGTTTCCTCCATTATAGTATCCATCATCCATCCAACTACATGTTGGCCATTCCAAACATCTAGTTTTATAGTTGAAAGGCTTGCAAGTATGTTTAACTGGTGTGAGTTTGGTCCAAACTCTAGCGTTAGTCCATGGCTTCTCATCAACCCATGGTACATTCTTGTTCCATTCATATATCCAGTCGTCTTTGTAATCTTTATAGGTTTTAAACCCCATAATATCCTTTGTAAGTAAGTCTGGATCTACTTTGAGAAGGTAGTTAAATTCATTAAATGCCGAACAGAGAGGTGTCTCGTAGTCAAATATATTAGTGTCAATCCCAAAGACTTCAGCAATTTCATCATCATCATCAGAAGATTCCTCATCAGTGAGCTCTACTTCATCATCTCCTCTGATCCAGTAAATCCATAATGCTTTCATAGTATAATAATCCCTAAAAATAAATTGTGAATTATAAAATGTCATACAATGACCTAAAACATGAGGTGTTATAATAAATGCATGGTTTAAGAGGTTAAACGACCCTGAAAAAGTGTATAAAATGATACCTCATTAAATACCCCTACACTTGGGATTTGCTTGTCCTGAAGCAAATAGGCTTTTCTACCTAGACAATAACAATATGAGGGGTCATTTTACCTACTCTTTAAACATATTCTAAAACACAACCATCTAGACCTCGTAATTAAAAGCACGAAATGTATATACTAGCACCCCTAACACCCCTAAAAATGTGTCGCATCGGAAATATGTCCGGGAGTGTTACTTCATAATACAATAGCACAAGATATAAGAGAACGATCTCTAAATGTGTCATTTGGAAAGTAATCTTGTTGATTTTCTTGAAATTGATATAACATTTGTCCCATAATTGCATCAAAATGAAAAACTTGAAAGCAATACAACAAGATTTGATTATTTGTATGTAAATAGAAATCCATAAATGTAGTCTTGTCAAATTTAGACTCCAATGCACATCAAGTAAGCCAAGCATCTAATTCACCTGAGAAAAACATGCTTAAAATGGTCAACATAAAGTTCGTAAATTCATAAGTTTAGGTAAAGTATTTACATAAACCATAACAATTGAAGACTATTGCCTCAACCACAGTGTTATGGAAGACATTTATTAATTTAAGATGTTCAACAAAGTGTAATGGACCACAAGATTTCAAAAGTGATGTGACTACTATAGTAGATATCGTATCACATAAAAAAATATTTACTATTGCACTAAGATTATGAAACACGAGTTAATAATAAAAGTGGCTTATCATCTCATCCTACTTTTAATGAATGTGACATATCCACAAGTTAATAATGAAAGCGGCATAATCCACTTTTAATGAATCTGAGATATCATCTCATCCCACAAGTTATAAATAAAAGTGGCAAAATCCACTTTTAAATGAATGCGGGATATCATATCATCCCACAAGTTAATAATGAAAGTGGCATAATCCACTTTTAAATGAATGTGGGATATCATGTCATCCCACAAGTTAATAATGAAAGTGGCATAATCCACTTTTAATGAATGTGGTTTACATGCAAAACTTAGGCAACACATAAACATGAAAGTTAAATCAAGATACTTATGTCTATAGTAAAAGCGAGTTTGTAAACGAGTTTGTAACAAGATATGAAACCAAGTATGAAAAAAATGAGTTTGTAAAAGTGCATATAACGATTTGAAATTCATAATGTAACGAGCATGTTTCTCACCCCAAAATAGTCAAAAACAAGTAAAAGTGGGACTATGAACTCACCTCGTTAATAGATGGAATGAAATGCGCAAATAGCCGAGCAACTATTCTTAGCAAACCTTGATGCTAACAAAGTCTGAACTTATTTTCCACTTACATGATCTCGGCCAAACGATGGAGATAAAAAGACGAACACAAGTATGAGCACAAGCTCGAACACGAACACAAAATAAAAGGCTCTCCCGCGAATAGATGAGATCGCGAACAATAAAGTTGAACTGATGGAGCCTATAAATTCGGCCCGGACATCCTTGTGAATTGTTGATCATGAACCTATCAGTATACATGGCTGCGAACACCAGCATGAAAGACACGATCATGAACACGGACATGTCATATATTCAACTTGTTCGACTAGGCACTCGAAACATAAACATGTCCCGATCACAAACCATGACATAACCCAAACGTGAACACTAGTGCAAGCACAGATTGAACTCAAGCACGATCACCATAAATTATACTAACGAGACACTAATCACGTACTCGAACCGGCGGCTGACGAACCAAAAACAAAGATGTACAAAACAACTAGGCGTGACCCAACTGTTGTTAAACATTACTTTTGCTATTACCTCCGTGGGTAACACACCATTCTTTTATTCTTTGGTTTCTTCTCTAAGTGTGCCGTATATGTGTGGAGAGAAAAATGAAGACTTTTGCTTTGTGAGAGTATAAATTGAACTAGATACATGTCTCCTCTTCAAGAACACTTTAATAAAGTGTTGAAATGTTGATTTTATGAGATTGTTGCTACCGTGAATGAGAGAACCAAAAGGGAAAGAGATGTAATTTTTTTGCTATCTGAACAATGTGTGTAGTTTACTTGCTCTTAAATATTCAATATAGGTAAAGTTTTATGCATTGTTTAATGATGGGAGACAAAGCAAGATTTGACAAGTAAAGAAGGTGTTGGGCGTAGGAATAAAAGGAGGAAAAGATGGGATTTGATGTTGCTTGCTAACATGGTCTTAACCATTGTATAATGTGTTCCAAATTGGTTAACTACAAAATAAAGCATGAGGATGTATATATACTTAGGAGGCTGGTTCATGTAGGGTTTTTGGAAATGAAATAATTAGATTTTGGGTAATATGTATGAGTGTGTGTATTTGGTTAAATGTAAGTAGGTAAAATGGTTTACATGCATGCAAAAAAGTTTCAAAATGCAAAAAGGTAAATGTTTTATGTAAAGTATAAAAATAAAATATGAAAAGTTATAAATTATCTTTGTAAAAATAATATAACTCTTATTTGACGTAAACTTTTATTTGTTTGATGTCAGTTTACGTTGATTGTTGAGTTTTTAGTTTACGCGATTTAATTAAGCGGTTGAAATTAAAAGTGACCGCATAAGAGTTTAAAGTAAATAGTTAAATATTTATTGACGTAAAATGACCCAAAAATATGAATTGTTACAGTCTCCCCATGTTAAAAGAATTTCGTCTCGAAATTCAGTTTGTGTTGCCTACCGGAGTGGTGTTTGTGAGGAAGTACGGGTAATTGTTGTGGATTACTTATCTTAATCCTCCAAAAATGTGGTATCCAACTTTTCTTCCTTAATATAGCGAGTATCATAGATACGGGTTTCAACTCCTTAATTATACTATGAAGATTCTTATTTTCAACGTTCTCTTTCTAATTGATTCAACTTAAACGTTTAAGATTTGTGTTGGCAGATCCAAATTTATTGTTACGACTAAAATTTGAATCCTAGTGGTCGTATCTGTTTCCTTTCGGCTTAAAGTGTCATCTATAAAATTCTCCTTTCTAGGGTGATTACGAATTTATACCTATGATGGCGTAGCTTCTACTAAGCTCTACAGTATTACGTAGAGGTTGAATAGGTGATTTTGTGAATTCGTTAATGGCGGCTAAACTTGTTGGCGGATTATCCTAGGGCGACTAATGATGCGTCTTGACTTTTCAAAATAGGATTTGGCGTAAGTTAATGTCAACTTTATGTGGTAAGGTGGAGTAAAGGTCTACTTAGGTCCTATGGTTACTAGTTTAGTTTTTCGTGACAAATACGTTTTATGAATACGCACACAAAACTTGATATAAATAGAAAATTGGTTCTTGACAAAAGTTTTATGGTGACTACTCTCAGCATGGCATGGTCCTTCCTGAATTATACATAGGGGATCAGGCTATGTATATTTGAGGTCTAACGATGCGATGCTTATTTTTGTCAAAATAGTGTTATGTATCAAGTAGTATTAAAATAGTTTACAGTGTGAGAAGATAATCTACAAGATAGAAACGAGGTAGTTTATAGGATGACAACAAAATGATTTGTGAGTTGGTCGTATGATAATTTATACAACAATGGCTAAATAGCTCAAGATAGTAAAAATGATTTATCATGTGATAGTAAAATGTTTTATAAAGTTATAATACTTTAGAGAGTGGTTCGCATAAATAAATAGAAAATTAATTTGATAGATAATTTAAATTCATCCACACAGTACAACAACATGTAATAGGAAGTATAATGTGAATTCCTTAAAGGAAATAGAGTCTGTGATGGTTCCAGCTTAGGTTTTACTAGGTAAAATAAGTCACAAGATAAGGTAGGTGTTTCAACAGTATGAGGCGGGTGTTCAAACTCAAAGTTGAAAGGTAAGGTAACTAGTAGGATCGGCGAACTGTGAAAATTTTCAATATTATGTAAACGGTATTATGTAAAATCATGAAAAGATTTAAAGACCATCGTGTCATTCACAATGTCTTGAGAAATGTTCTAGTATTTATATAAATAACTCTTATATAAATAAATGTAATATATATGCAAGGGAAGGTAAGCATATATATATATATGTATATGTATATATATATATATATATATATATATATATATATATATAAGTCATGTAATCAAGTAATGTAAGCAAGTAAGCAAGTAATATGTATGCACATTAAAAATGTTTGATGTGCTGCAATGTTTGTGATAACGGTTATAGTCTAGGTAAAATATGCAACCTAGTTCTCTATAACCTGGCTTTGATATCAATCTGTAACACCCCTAAAAATATGTCGCAGCGGAAATATGTCCGGGAGCGTTACTTTATAATATAACAACACAAGATATAAGAGAACGACCTCTAAATGTGTCGTTTGAAAAGTAATCTCGTTGATTTTCTTGAAATTGATATAACATTTGTCCCATAATTGCATCACAATGAAAAAATTGAAAGCAATACAACAAGATTTCATCATTTGTATTTAAATAGAAATCCATGAATGTAGTCTTGTCAAATTTAGACTCCAATGCACATCAATTAAGCCAAGCATCTAATTCACCTGAGAAAAACATGCTTAAAATGGTCAACATAAAGTTGGTGAATTCATAAGTTTAGGTAAAGTATTTACATGAACCATAACAATTGAAGAGTACTGCCTTAACCATAGTGTTATGGAAACCATTTACTTATTTGAGATGTTCAACAAAGTGTAATGGACCACAAGATTTCAAAAGTGATGTGACTACTATACCAGATGTCGTATCACATAAAAAAAATATTTATTGTTGCACTAAGCTCATGAAACACAAGTTAATAATGAATGTGGCATATCATCTTATCCCACTTTTAATGAATGTGACATATCCACAAGTTAATAATGAAAGCGACATAATCCACTTTTAATAAATGTGAGATATCATCTCATCTTATAAGTTAATAATGAAAGTGGCATAATCCACTTTTATATGAATGTGGGATATCATCTCATCCCACAAGTTAATAATGAAAGTGGCATAATCCACTTTTAAATGAATGTGGGATATCATCTCATCCCACAAGTTAATAATGAAAGTGTCATAATGCACTTTTAATGAATGTGGTTTACATGCAAAACTTAGGCAACACATAAACAGGGTAGTTAAATCAAGATACTTTTGTCCATAGTAAAAGCGAGTTTGTAAACGAGTTTGTAAACGAGTTTGTAACAAGATATGAAACCAAGTATGAAAAAAATGAGTTTGTAAAAGAGCATATAACCATTTGAAATTCATAATGTAACGAGCATGTTTCTCACCCCAAAATAGTCAAAAACAAGTAAAAGTGGGACTATGAACTCACCTCGTTAATAGATGGAATGAAATGCGTAAATAGCCGAGCAACTATTCTTAGCAAACCTTGACGCTAACAAAGTCCAAACTTATTTTCCATTCACATGATCTTAGCCAAATGATGGAGTTAAAAAGAAGAACACAAGTACGAACACAAGCTCGAACACGAAAACAAAATAAAAGGTTCTCTCGCGAATGGACAAGATCACGAACAATAAAGTTGAACCGATGGAGCCCATAAATTCTGCCCAGACATCCTTGTGAATTGTTAATTGTGAACTCATCAGTAAACATGGCTGCGAACACTAGTATGAAAGACACGATCAAGAACACGAACCGGTCATATTCAACTTGTTTGACTAGGCACTCGAAACATGAACATGTCCTGATCACGAACCATGACTTAACACGAACGCGAACACTAGTGCAAGCACATATTGAACTCAAGCACGATCACCTTAAATTAAACTAACGAGACACCAATCACGTACTCGAACTGGCGGCTGACGAACCAAAAATAGATATATACAAAACAACTAGGTGTGACACAACTGTTTTTAAACATTACTATTGCTATTACCTCCACAGGTAACACATTATTCTTTTATTCTTTGGTTTCTTCTCTAAGTGTGCCATATATGTGTGGAGAGAAAAATGAAGACTTTTGCTTTGTGAGAGTATAAAATGAACAGATACATGTCTCCTCTTCAAGAACACTTTAATAAAGTGTTGAAATGAAGATTTTATGAGATTGCTGCTGCCGTTAATGAGAGAACCAAAAGGGAAATAGATGTAATTTTTTTTACTATGTGAACAATGTGTGTAGTTTACTCGCTCTTAAATATTCAATATATGTAAAGTTTTATGCATTGTTTAATGATGGGAGACAAAGCAAGATTTGACAAGTAAAGAGGGTGTTGGGCGTGGGAATAAAGGGAGGAAAATATGGGATTTGATGTTGCTTGCTAACATGGTCTTAACCATTGTGTAATGTGTTCCAAATTGGTTAACTACAAAATAAAGCATGAGGATGTATATATACTTAGGAAGCTAGTTCATGTAGGGTTTTTGGAAATGAAATAATTAAATTTTGGGTATTATGTATGAGTGTGTGTATTTGGTTAAATGTAAGAAGGTAAAATGGTTTACATGCATGCAAAAAAGTTTCAAAATGCAAAAAGGTAAACGTTTTACGTAACGTATAAAAATAAAATAAGAAAACTTATAAATTATCTTCGTAAAAAGAATATAACACTTATTTGACGTAAACTTTTATTTGTTTGATGTCGGTTTACATTGATTGTTGATTTTTAGTTTATGCGATTTAATTAAGCGGTTGAAATTAAAAGTGGCCACATAAGAGTTTAAAGTAAATAGTTGAATATTTATTGACATAAAATAACCCGAAAATGTGAATTGTTATAGCACCTAACATAAGTGTTTGGGATTCTCTCTTTCACTCGGGTGTATAATGAATTATAACATATGGGGGAAACAGAAAATCACCCTCATTACCTATCATAGCATATAAATTACCATAGGCTTGGTAAAGGATCAAACATCCACCACTAGGTGCAAGTATTATTCATTACTATCAAAGAGATCTTTATAAAGGGTTGTGGGGTGTAGGTGTAAGATAACATATAATGTAAACAAAAATAGATGGGATATATTTAGGTGGTGGCTTTGGGTGAATTTGGGGTGGAAGGGTTAGCTAATTATTTATACGAATACACTTTGGTTTGGTTGCTAAGCCAAGACTCGGACGAAGATATACAAACTCTACATAACTTTACATCAATCTCTTTCTTTTTCTTTTCTCATTTCTTTTAAATAACATAATACATCACATGGGGTTTATAATACGTACCCCTACACTTGATCTTTTACATGCTCGATATTTACAATATAACTAATGACCTGTTTTGAGGTGGATCAAAATAACATAGAGATCATTTGACAAACATATAGGAGTATTGACTTAACCTTTTTTCTCCATTCTTTCATGAAATAAATACTACCATGAATCCCAATCGTCCCAAAACTGTATTTACAAGGATAAGGACATAGCAACCGTGTACTCAAATAATTAACTTGGGTTATAACAATAATGTACTAAAGGCGAGTACATATAAGGTAGGCTAAGGCTTTTTGGGTGTAACGATTAGTTTAAGGGTGACAATGCTCTTCATTAATAGTCTGGATTAACTAGAAAATTACAAGAACTGTGAAAAAGGATAGGCTCGAAGGGTTGTACTAGGGTATCCTGCACTAAAGGTGAGTGCATGGAAAGTGTGTGGGATAGTTATATGATCGGTGTGACCATCATAACAATTACAGGTTTAAAACATGGGTTAATCCTAATGCCTCTTATCAAGCAAATCCTAATACTTACTATGCGGTCTCAGGATACATCACAAAAACAAGTTCTAGAATTTAATATGCTACCGGTACACTCTCATAATCCTAAAATAACCGATACCAATGTTCCAGAAAAAGCGACAAAACCACACATACACATCTATAACTACGGAATAGACACACATGATTGCTCATTCCTTAACTCGAACAAGCTAAAGGTATAATATCTAAGGGCGAACCTCATATTGTAGGGGTGGAATTTTGAGGGTTTTTGTACTAGTCATATAAATTCCTATCCATAGGACACTAGTAATACTCAGTTTTTGTTGGTGTGTGTCGTAAAAAAAATAAATTTTGGTAAAAATCACCCTTTTATGCTATGTTTTGATATATTACCCATCTTTTTAAGGACAAAGCAAATGGCAAATGAAATAATAGTTTCTAAAGCATATTTTCCCCTACACTTAAGTTGAACATTGTCCCCAATGTTCTCTAGAAGTACCCGTTAAAACAGATAAAAGGAAAATAAAATAAGGAAAAGAAACTAGTACTCCCCTGGTTTACTCAATAATGGAGAAGCAACATGCGATAATTGGTTAAATCGTCCTCCAAGAATCATCCAATGAAACTTCCTAAGAACTTCCAAGCTTCTTCTCATCAAATATAACATGTAATCAAAGTCAAAGACAACTATACCAAGCATAAAATGTGCAATTTACCAATATACAATATGAATTTAGGGTTCGGCTCGATAGATAGGATGAAAGAATAGTTAAATTCATTAGGTTTTACAGGTTTATAATGGAAGATTAAATATATTAAATGTCATGCAAGTTTTATTTTCAATAATAATTAAAAACTTTAAGTTTTCAGAACCTGGGCGTTTGATGTCGTCAAGGTTGTGATGACCCTGTCACAGGTGTCGTGGTGACTGCGTCGCGTGTTAATCGTGACGCCGTCTCCATAGTTTGTGAAAATGAAATTTTTGTTTTTGATGAAAAATTTCCTGTACTTGATTCCGTAAGTTAATTCCTGTATAAATGGTTGTACAAAACTTGGGATTCAACAATTCAATCATATGACTCGAAACTAACGCAAATTAATCTAAACAATTCATTTATCATGTTTGAATTTGGCTCAAAAGCCGGATAAATTCCCCTACACTTATTGGTTGCAAAATACCTTTGATTAAAATTAAGACGAAGTTAAAGACAAACAAAGCATGATTACAAGATAGTTCAAACATAATAAAACAAACTATGAAGAATTAAAACACACATGACACTCCTAATTTACAGGAAAAGTAAATTGGGTTGCCTCCCAAGAAGCGCTTGTTTTTGTTTGAGTCACGAGCCTGACTCTGCCCTTATTTAACAGATCAAGGGGAGGGTTCCCCTACACTTGAGATCAAGTGCGGGTGATAGTAACGGTACACACCATCGTGATGAAAAGGAGCCATACGTTGAGAAATTTTTTGTTGAAGAATAGACTCTAAACGGTGTGCTTCTAGAATTCTACCTCTCTCTACTTCATTTGGCCTATCAAATAAACTAAGTTCTTCTCCAAGAGGAGAAACTTCCTTAGATTCTGTAGGAAACTAGAAGGGGGGTTGAATAGTTAACCGGTTAATTGGTGTTTTTAAAACTTTACATTACAATGTTTGATTCGAGTTATATGTCAATCAATCAACAATATAAATCACAACTAAATTATCTAATGTAATGAACAAAGTAAGCAATAATAATAAAGAGATAAAGAAAGAAACGATCAAACCAAGACACCAAGATTTATAGTGGTTCGGCAATGAAGCACCTCTTCGTTCCTACTCCACTCGAGATTTCACTATGTCAACAAGCTCCCTTTAGGCGGAGAAAACCGTTTACACGTCGCTTACTTCCTTTTCTCACACTAAGCTAGATGTCGAGTCCTAATACTAGCTAGAACCAATCTATAACTTCACTAAGTCTTTATACACTCACAAGATATATATACACACAATCCAAATCACACCAATACACAATTTACACTATTGGATCTATACACAATCCAATTTACACAACAACACTAAGTAAATGTTATGAATATATGTGATCTTGAGGAAGAAGAGAAATATCATTTGACAACAAATCGTATGTAGAAGAATACGATTATTCTTCTCTTGCACTTGATTAGAGGAAGAAGGGAGGAAGAAAGAATTAATCACTTGAAACAAGATCAAGGTATGTTAGTGATCAAGATATGTGTTTTAGAAAGAAAGAAGGAAGAAAGAAAAACATATCTGAAAGAGGTTGTATTTTTCAAATAGGGTGGCCTAGTATTTATAGGGACAAAAAAATCTAGCCGTTGCTGACGGCGGTCCTGGAGGTCCCTTATATATAAGGGGGCCGCTAGGCCTATAAGGGGGCCGCCATAGACTACGCTCCCTTTTTTGTCCTTTTGTGGTGAAGGTTGTATTTGATTTTGAACCTTCCATTTTGAGAGGAAAATTTGAATTTCAAATTTTATGTTTTTATTTAAACATTTCTTTTAATGAATAAATATTTTGTTTTTATATTTTTATAAAAACACTTTTGTAAAAATGTAAGGTTTAGGAAAGAAAAATTATTTTCTTGATCACTAATCATGTTTAATGATTTATTTATTCATACCTTAAGTGATTAATCTTAGAAATGAAATTTTACGATTAGTAATTTATAAACATTTAATTTTATCGTAAACGCTTTCACATTTTGTCATTATCAAAACATCGAGAGGTCAAAAAATATAAATAACGTTTTTATACATTATTTGTATTAACAATCTCCCCTTTTTGATGATGACAAAACATAAACTCATTTAGTATAAAAATAGAAGTTTATAAATTATTAATGAGTTAAATTTTATTTCTCCCCTTTTTTGTCGAATCCAAAAAGGTTGATCGTTGATTTGTAGTAGAGAGAAAGAAATTGACGATTAAAGACTCCCCCTTGATGTATGCTCCCCCTTGTACGGGGCACCAAGGGATCGATCTTACGATAAGTAGTTTGCTACAAAACAAGGTTAGAGATACAAGTGCAAACCAACATAGCAAGACAAATATCTCATCATTATAATCTACATATTTAGAAACTTATATATAAGGTTCATTTAAATTCATTAAGAAATCATATATAGTCACAAAGACAATATATATGATGATACAAGCATGAGATAATCATAACTAAAACACAACATATTAAAGCATCTAAGACACCATAGGTGAACATGAGTCTAAAAGTACATTAATCCTAGAAGATTCATGAGTTATAGATAAGACTAGTAAATGATTCTTGACTTCATGAGAATGACTTTTAAAGGAAAAGATTTTTAAGGTGGAGGTGGAAAACAGGTTGTCAAGGCGGTGGTTATAAGATACTTAAGATGAGCAAACATAATGTTCATTTCATCTCGAAGGTTCAAGTGGAGGTTACGATTATGGAAACAACAAATACAAGTGGAGCCATGATAGTCATGATAGTTATAGAAAAGAGGATGGGTGGTTGAGGTTGTGGTGGAGATGGTGGTAATGGAGTGTCATGAATGTGATCAAGAGAAGTAATTAGAGACAAAGAGAGTGTGATATCTAAGGAAGGATGACTTTGAAGTGGTTGAGGGTTGAAAGGCCTAGGAGGTACATCCAAGATATTTTCAGTGAAAGGGTTCAATTAATGAGGAGAAGTTAGTTCATGTGAAGATGGTGGTGAGATTTGAAGTTTTGAGTGAAAGGAAGAAGATGTGTTTTCTTGACTTGATGATGTTTGATTAGTGGATGTAGTTTTTGATGGCGCATTTGGAGGAGTTGGAGATGAAGAAGTTGTTGTAGGTGAAGGTATTGTAGTGACATCTTTATCACTAGAGATGTTGACAAACAATTGTCTAGGAGGAATGATAGTTAATTTGATTTTCTTGGAGGGGTTTGAAGAAGAAGCATTTGTGGAATTCATGGTAGAGTATGGTTGAGGAAGATGAAGATGAGAAAGAGGATAGGAGAAGTTCATGATTTAAGGTGGAAGAGAGGGATTGAAGAAGAAAGGCATGGGGTTTGAAAATTTAGATTCCAAATTATGTTTATCAAAAAGCAGAAATCAGCTAGGCCTAGATGGGATAGTGGTCAACTGCACAGAAAATCAGGAGGTCACAGTAAAGAAATCCGTGACCTTCTGACGGCGGTCCCTTAAATACCTGGCGGTCCCAAATATATTGGGGGGCCGCCCACTATTTAAGGGGGCCGTTTTCTGGAGTGAGGAAATTTTTTCCAGTTTTTCTGTAAAATCTATACGAAAATATTTTCCTGTTTTTGCAATCAATTCTATTTCATCATGAATCATCTAAGCCATGACAATCAAACATGTAGTACTAAGCATTCTAAGTTCAATTCAAAAGAGCATACAAATTGACAAGTTCATGCTCATGCATAATATATTAAACATAACCAAAATTTATCAAGGTGCATGCAAACATTGGTTTAGAATGATAAAATTGCAAGATCATCCATGGCAAGCTAAGTTGCCCATACTAAGTACTAATTTACTAATAAGTAGCATAAGTCAAGACGGATAATCATAATAGATTAGTAAATAATATAGATAATAATGTCATAAAGCAATTTTTCCTCATTGCTTACTTCTTCATGTTCCTCCACAACCTCCTAAGACTTTTTCCGATTGACCTTACTCCGCCACGTTGCTCATCTCGTAATTGTACTTGACGGTTGATGATTTCGGTTTGGCGAGTGTAAAATGGTTCAAGGTGAGGGTCAATGTTAGGTGGGTTTTGAAAGACTTGAGGAACTTGATCGGTTAAGGAATTTACATAACGAATGGGGGAAGGAGTGCTTGCACGCGAGGTCCCTTCGTCATTCCCATAGTCATCATCATCGTTGAGATGAGATGAGGATGGTTGATCAAAGGCGGAAGAAGAAGAAGTGGAATGACGACCTCTTCTCATGCCACGATCTCTTCTTGGTTTTCGCTCTAGTTGAGCGGCAAGAGGAGTCATGACATGATCGTACAAGACATAGGACTCGTTGTTTAACTCGGGATTTTCATTCATGATGAATGTAAACAAGCGGGTTAATAACATACCATAGGGTAGAAGTAACCTAGCTTGCTTAGTGACCCACTCTATTCGTTTCGCCATATAGTAGGCAAGATTGAATTTTTCGGAGTGTACAACACAATAAAGCATAAAACAAAGACATGCGGGAACATGATCCCGATTACCCCCCAGACAGAAAACGTTTTCCCGAATAATTTCTTCCAAAGGTTTCAAAGTTGGTTCAATTTCACGAGTTAGAACTTGATATTCAAGAACATCAATTTCTTCCTCATGACGGATGTAACAAACTTGTCCTTCTTGATCAATTTGAATAGACGAAATGATGTCCTCAATGGAAGGAGGGTTGGTTTGATATGGACCATCCGAAGGGACACCATATGCCAACTCATCAAGTCGCCATCTATCGGTAAAGACACACGCTCCTTTATAGGGAATGGCAAGAATTTGAGCAAAATTCTCAAGAGAGTAAGAAAAGAGTTGATTTTGAATAACAAATTCGACAAACATTTCACCTTTATCAAAATAACTCAAATGATACTGACTATAAAACTCAAGAATAAAGCGTGGACACACTTGTTCATTGATTTCAAGAAGACACTCAAACTCGATGAACTCAACAAAGATCGAACATAGTTTAAATCCGTAAAGTTATCAAAAACCACCCGACCCTCGTGAATGTAACGTTGTTCAAGGTTTCTTACTTTTTCTCTTATTGGAGGGCAAAATTGATGTGAAATTATAGGGATATAGTCTCTAGTATTTTTGTAGTCTTCAGATGTTTTTTGTGACATTGTCACCTAGAAAGATATAAGAAGGATCATATTTTAATTTCTTATACATGTATTGAGGTTTTGAGTTTGTGCCTAGTGTGTGCCTATATGCAACAAATGTGGAGTAACGATTAACTCGACCTAAATATAAAATCCTAAGAGTTAACCCAAACGTTCCTCAGTTTGATTTTACTCAATGAAACAAGTCAAAAAATACATATGAATTATGTATCTAGAAATTTGTTCATGAGATCATTATGCATGTGTTTAAAAACATTTTTGAATTGGATTAACAATGCATAACAACAATTTTATTATGTTCCTAACGTGAGTGATTTGTAAGATGAAATTGGGGTTTTGATTCAAAAATAATTTTTCAACAAACTTCATCAATGTATGCAAAGGGGTTTAGTAAGATTGTCGGTTTAGGAATGATGGAACACAAATACCGCTTGGGGTTTTGAATCAATGTATGCAAATGGGTTTAGTAAGATAAAAAAGAACGTATAAATACCGCTAGTGCTTTTTTGATCCACATAATCTCCCGCATGATCAGAGTCGGCATATACTACGATTTCTATACCGGTCCCCTTAAGATACCATAATCCTAAGTGCGTAGTACGATTAATGTATTGGAAGATACGCTTAACCGCTTCAAGATGAGAGGTTTTGGGAGCCTCTTGGAAGCGGGCACAAAGGCAGACACTAAACATAATATCGGGCCTACTTGCCGTTAGGTATAATAGACTACCTATCATGCCTTGATACTTGGTACTATCTACCGACTCACACTCTTCATCTTTCGTGAGTTTAGTATCGGAGGACATGGGGTTTTCATTGGTTTAGAATCTTCTAGACCAAATTTCTTAAGCATTTCTTTAATATACTTAGATTGATTAAAGAATATACCATCTTCCATTTGTTTAATTTGTAATCCAAGGAAGAAGTTAAGTTCACCCATCATGCTCATCTCGAACTCGTCATGCATGATTTTGGCAAATTCATCACACATGTCTTGACAAGTCGAACTGAATATAATGTCATCGACATATATTTGAACAATGATGAGATTTGAACTTTTCTTCTTAGTAAAAAGAGTGTTATCTACCATTCTCATTTTATATTCATGTTTAATAAGAAAAGCTTTTAATCTATCATACCAAGCTTTGGGTGCTTGTTTAAGACCATATAAAGCTTTCTTTAATTTATAAACATGATCCGGTTTTTCAAAATCAATGAATCCCGGAGGTTGTGCCACGTATACCTCCTCATTGATAAAACCGTTCAGGAATGCACTTTTTACATCCATTTGGAATAGTTTAAAATCTAAGGCACAAGCATAAGCTAATAATATTCTAATTGACTCAAGTCTAGCAACCAGAGTATAAGTTTCATCATAATCGATGCCCTCTTGTTGGTTGTAGCCTTGAGCAACTAATCTAGCCTTATTTCAAGAAACAACACCGTTCTTGTCTAACTTTCATATTCTTAGGTTGTGGAACTAACTCCCAAACGTCATTAGCAATGAATTGATTTAATTCTTCTTGCATAGTGACTATCCAACTTTCATCTCCTAAGGCTTCATTCACATTCTTAGGTTCTATGGTGGAAATAAAACAATAAAAGTTATTTTGGTTTTGGGCTTGTGACCTAAGGGTTCTTTGGTTAAGATTTCCTATGACATTTTCCAAGGGATGGTTCCTAGATTCCTTAATATTGACTATTTCATCAATTTCTAATGTTTCAACCTCAATGTTGTTTTCTAGGTTTTTCTTTTCGGTAGCCTTAATGGCTTCTCCCTCATCTAAGTCATCATCCACCAATGGTGATGTCTTAGAGGGTGTAGGTGTTTCATCGAATGTCATGTTAAGTGATTCTTTGACTTTCCTAGTGTGCTTATTTAGGACGATGTAGGCTTTACTATTTTGAGAATAACATAGAAAGACACCTTCGTATGACTTTGGGTCAAACTTGGTAAGGTATTCTTTTGTGTTCAAAATGAAGCACTTGCTTCCAAACACTCTAAAATAATCTAGTGTGGGTTTTCTACCTCTGAAGAGTTCATAAGGTGTTTTTCCTAGAATGGCTCTAATGAGGATTCGGTTTAGAATGTATGTTGAAGTATCTACGGCGTTACACCAAAACTTTTTTTGGTAATGATTGCTCATTCAACATTGTTCTACTTATTTCCTGAAGTGTCCTATTCTTTCTTTCAACTACGCCATTTGATTAAGGAGTGCGTGGAGCCGAGAAGTTATGAGTAATACCATTGGCATTACAAAACTCTCCAAATTGCACTTCATTATCAAATTCTCTACCGTGGTCGGTTCTTATTGACACTATTGTGCATCATAATTAGTTTTGGATTTTCTTACTAAATATTTTGAAGTGATCAAAAGCTTCGGTCTTATCCTTAAGAAATCTAGTTCAAGTATACCTAGAATAGTCATCTACTATGACTAGGGTGTAACGGTTTCCTCCATAACTCCGTATGGCGGATGGACCGAAGAGATCCATATGGAGAAGTTCTAAGTATCTAGTTGTTGAGACTACATTCTTAGCTTTGTGACTAGCGTGAGCTTATTTTCCTATTTTGCAAGCATCATAAAAGTGTTTATCAAACTTAAGCTTAGGTAAGTTTCTAACTATATCCTTAGAGGCCAACGATTGGATGATACGTATATTTGCGTGTCCTAATATCCTATGCCACAAGGTGGAATTTTCATCAATCGTTGTTAGACAAATTTAATCCTTAGGCTTATTTCCTAATTTCATCACATATAAGCCTCTCTTCCTAATACCTCTACCTATGACTTTACCGTTCTTAGTGATTTCACTATCATGTTCAGAGAAAGTTACTTTACAATTATTATCACATATTTGTCCTATACTAAGCAAGTTAAATCCTAAGTTATCAACATGTTCTACATTATCTATTTTGAGAGAGTCATTAGACATCGTATCTTTTCCAATGATGTTACCGTGAAGATTACTACCAAAAATGACATTACTTCCATTGTATGCCTTGTAGGTGGAGAAGAGCTTTCGGTTGCCCATCATATGTTTAGAGCATCTGCTATCCTTGATCTATTCATCGGGCTCCAAGTCGACTCCAAGGCATATCTATTTATATAAGACAACAACTCAAACATTTGGTCCCCAATATCTCATGGGTCCAAAGTTGTTAGTGCCAAACATCCCTTGCATTTGATGCAATTAGTTGGGATGTGAGAATGGAAGACATAATTCCCATGGCATGTAACTTTGACGGGGAAAGTTGTTCCAAGTTACAGGAAATATATGGGGTTGGTTTTGTCGACCAACATGTCTTTTAGGTTGCGGTGTTTTAGGACGAGAGTAATTATAATTGAGTCTTCTAGGAGGTGGAGTTTTAGATCTAAAGTTAGGTTTCAAAAATCTAACTCCAGGTTTTGACAATAGCTTATAGAATTGTTTAACTTCATTGTCACTAGCAACGGGAAATTTGACTTTGTTTATAATTATGTGTTTTGATCTAGGACCCAAAATGGATTTTTGAAAAGACACAATTTTCTCAGATCCAGGCATCACTAGTGGCGGTCCCATATTTATTATGGGGGGCGCCAGATCATTAAGGGGGCCGCCCATAATTATGGGACCTCCATCAGAACATGCCTGTTTTTGAGCTTTTACAAATTTTATTTCCTTAGTTCCACTAGATGATGCTTCAAATGAATCAAACCCTAAACCTAATTTATTACCAAAGGGTTTTTGATTACTCAACATTGCATTTAAGCAATGTGTACTCTTTTCAAATTTGTTTAACCTAGTAGATTCATCCTTGAGTTTTTCATTCTCAATTTTATGTGCATATATAACAACCCGCAATTTTCATAAATGTAAATATCCATCTATTAAGTTAGATGATGTACAATCTATCAATTATATATGAACTCACCTTTTTCAGGGAAATTTTTCGCTTTATTACATTACATTACTTTGCTAATATCTCAATATGCAATATAACCTGCATAACTTAAGTTAACGGACTCGGACAACCTACATATGGCAATCATATCTTCATATATGTCAAGAAAATATCATAACATGTCAAGTCAATATCATAATATCATTATTACAAGATACATTATTCCTATAAGATACCATTTGCAGCATCATATCAAAACGGGCTTTAAACCATTATCGGATGCCCTAAACCCTAA
>BQNB010088265.1:0-23355 GCA_026074375.1 Tanacetum coccineum | reverse complement strand
ATGATTATGACTATTGTACTATGAAATGATACCCCAGATTAGCTTCCGCTGCTATATGTCAAAAATGGGGGTGTTATAGTAGTACTAATCTCCCTTTGGCAGTATAAAGTGCTCCTTCCTCCCATACCTTTTGAGACACTTTTTAGCATCAGTAAATCACTAATATTTATGATCACCAGCAGTACTGTATCTCGTGGTAGTAGTAACCACCAACGAGCAGTACAAAACATATAACCATATTTTAAGGATACTTTTTTAAGTATCCAGATGACACCCTTTTAGCGACACTTTTTCTGTTACTAAACTGTCACTAATTCATCATTCTCATCAATTGCTAATGATTCTTTTCATAGAATAAGTTCCAAAGAACTCTTGAATTATGTAACCAAGAACCACAATCAGCAACCATCTTGTTGTCACGAACCAATCAATAACAATTGTGAACAAACTTCCTGTTATATCGAATTAGGGTTGCTGAAAAACTGTAATATCACCAGATTCGACATGATAACCAAGACAGCAAATTCGTACCTCTTTTCCTTCATAGATGCGACACCAAAACACCTTGTAGATCCTAGATCATGAGCCACAAGGCTCTGATACCACCTGATAGAACTAATTCACGTGATAGTTCTTGGATCATTTATAGCTCGAGGTTGTTTAGACCTCATCTAGGATGAATAACAATGATAATAACATGCAACGGAATAAGAACAAATCAAAGTTATTCTAACAAGGTTTTTCATCATTATCTTCTCTACAATGACTACTACAAGCCCCAATTCTACCTTGATCATTAGTAGAATGTGTTATCTAAACTATAACAAGGAATCAAAGATCCTTGAGGCTAAACCAACCAAACCTAGGCGTCTCCTTAGAGAACTTGACGACTAGAACACACACACACACACACTTTTCTGGTGTTTACGTCTTTGACACATAGAAAATAACACGACCTATATCTCTTTATATAATAGAGATATTAGGTTTACAAAGGATAAGTATTAGGAAATAAACAAATCTTCCTAACTTTTATAATTATCTTCTAGGAAATCTTCTGTAATCTTCCATCTTTTGAAGAATTCCTCCTTTGTCTTTTAAGTCCTTCATCTTTCATATGTTTTGTCTTATCAACTCAAATATAATTCCCAACAAAACACCGTATGAGATTTTACATTACAAACTTCCCGACTTATCATTTTTCTATGTATTTGGTACACTCTGCTATCTGACAAATGATAGTAAGAACTTGGGTAAGTTACAACCGAAAGCTGATATCGGTATTTTCATTGGCTATGCACCCGCAAAGAAAGCATTTTGAATTTACAACCGACGTACTAGGCGAATCATTGAAACAATTCATGTAGATTTTGATAAGCTGACTGCGATGGCTTCTAAACACAGCAGTTCAGGACTCGCACTTCATGAAATGACTCCTGCAACAATCAGTTCAGGACTCATGCCAAACCCTCCTCCTTCAACACCATTTGTACCACCTTCAAAAACTGATTGGGATATTTTGTTTCAACTACTGTTTGATGTATTACTCAACCCACCATCAAGTGTTGATCATCCAACTCCTAAAGTTATTACTCCAATGGCTGAAGTAGTAGCACCAGAACCCGATGCATCAATCGGTTCACCTTCCTCAACAACTGTTGACCAAGATGCATCATCACCTAGTAACTCACAAACAACACCCGAAACTCAATCTCCTGTCATTTCTAACGATCTTGAAGATGACAATCATGACTTAGATGTTGCACACATGAATAACGATCCGTTATTTAGTATTCCAATTCCAGAAAACGTTTCTGAAACTTCTTCTTCGGATGTTATTCCTACCATTGTGCACACTGCTGCTCTTAACTCATAACATGTTACCAAATGGACCAAAGATCATCCTTTAGAAAACATCATCGGTGAACTCGAAAGACCTATTTCCACAAGACTCCAACTTCATGAACAAGCCTTATTTTGTTACTATGATGCCTTTCTCACATCAGTTGAACCAAAGAACTATAAGGACGCATTAACTCAAGCATGTTAGATTGAAGCAATGAAAGAGGAGCTTAATGAATTTGAACGTCTTGAAGTCTGAGAGCTCGTTCCTCATCCAGATAAAGTGATGGTTATTACTTTAAAATGGATCTACAAGGTGAAACTTGATGAATTAGGAGTAATTCTAAAGAACAAGGCTTGTTTGGTTGCTCATGGTTACCGTCAAGAAGATGGAATTTATTTTGAGGAATCCTTTGCTCCAGTGGCTAGACTTGATGCTATTCGAATTTTCATCGTTTATTTTGCTCACATGAATATGATCGTCTACCAAATGGATGTTAAGACGGCATTTTTGAATGGCATTCTGCGTGAAGAAGTTTATGTCAGCCAACCAGATGGGTTTGTGGATCAAGACAATCCAAATCATATGTATAAGCTTAAGAAGGCTCTCTATGGGTTGAAACAAGCTCCTCACGTGTGGTACGACCTATTATCGAAGTTTCTACTCTCTCATGAATTCTCTAAAGGAACCATGGATCCTACATTGTTCATCAGAAGACAAGGCAAAGATATTCTCCTGGTACAAATTTATGTTGATGATATAATCTTTGCGTCTACTACACCTGAACTATGTGACCAATTTTCAAAAATAATGTGTTCAAAGTTTAAGATGTCGATGATGGGCAAAATATCATTTTTTTCTAGGACTACAGATTTCACAAAGTCCTAGAGGCATCTTTATAAACCAGTCTAAATATGCTCTAGAATATTAAAAAAAATATGGCATGGAATCTAGTGACCCCGTGGATACTCCCATGGTGGAGAAATCCAAACTGGATGAAGATACACAAGGGAAAGCCGTTGACCCTGCATACTATCGTAGAATGGTGGGCACCCTTATGTATCTCATAGCCAGTAGACCAGACCTTACATTTGTTGTATGCATGTGTGCCCGGTATCAGGCAAAGCCTACCGAAAAGCACTTGCATTCTGTAAAAAGAATCTTTAAATACCTAAGAGGAACCGTCAATAGGGGACTCTGGTATCCAAAGGATTCTTCTATTTCTCTAACAGCTTATGTAGACGCTGATCATGCAGGTTGCCAAGATACCAGATGAAGCACATCTAGATGTATGCAATTATTAGGAGACAGACTTCTTAGCTGGTCATCAAAAAGGCAAAAGAGCGCTGCGATATCCAGTACGGAAGCTGAATATATAGCCTTGTCTGGCTGTTGTGCTCAAGTCCTTTGGATGAGATCACAGCTTACCGACAATGGCCTTGGATTCAATAAAATTCCAATGTACTGTGATAACAAAAGCGTTATTACCTTATGCTGCAACAATGTTCAACATTCTCGATCAAAACATATTGACATCAGATTCCACTTCATAAAAGAGCAAGTTGAAAACGAAGTAGTAGAGCTTTACTTTGTCAATACGGAGTATCAGCTAGCGGACATCTTCACTAAAGCTCTTGGCAGAGAAAGAACTAAATTTCTTATCAACAAGCTGGGAATGCGAAGTTTTACGCCGGAGACTCTGAAACAATTGGAAGATGAGACTGAAGAATAGTGGTGGTACCTATTCAAATATCCTGTATAATATGTAAATATATTAAAAACCAAAAAAACAAAAAAGATTTTTATTTATTTATTTTCAAAACATTTATAAAAACAAAATACAAAAATATAAAATATTTAAAACCAAAGAAAAAATTAAAAAATAAGAAAAATATAAAAATAAGTAATAATGGCATGTCTTCTGAAAATTGATAACATTTACGGTCTTAGAAATGTCATTTAATAATGATACGAGGCTGTAAATGAAGTTCGAGCAGAAGTTCCAAATGTTTTCAAAACATGCCAAATGGCTTGCTATTATTTCAGATAGCAACCCGGTCATCATCTTAAAGGCAAGTATTTCAAAAAGAAAACTTGACCTCATAACGGGAATTTATTCTCGGGCATGGTCTACTTTATGACCATGCAAAGGCTTGTGTTTACTTTGCAACACAACCCGTGCTTTCTATATTACCATAAGTGTACGTGTCAGTGCGCTTATGTGTTAAAATAAGAGAAATCTTATTTCATGGTGTTTGATTTTCAAAAATAAAACATTTTGTCATCAGAAAATGCTTTTCAAAGACATTCGACTTCTCAAACAACGACTACAGCTCTTTAAATAGAAAACGGGTTATTGTTTGAGGGGGAGAAAATGTCAAATATCTTCTTCAGAAAGTCATTTGATAAAAGGAATAAAGGTTTTTAAACAATAACGGAATATCATTTTTTAAGGAAAGTTAATAAAGTTTAGCTTATGTGTGCCTTAAATGTTATTTGTTTATTCCTTTAGAGAGAATATGAGCAAATTCAAGTTGTTAGGTATGCTATTTAAAAATACAAGGACTATTTGTGCCAACTTATTAACTTAAAATGCCTAAAATAACTTATAAATGAAAAGTGCTAAAGATCTTAAACATTAGGGGGTAGATGTGTCAAAAACATAAAGTATTTTATAACACCCCACCCCCTCCCCATTTTCACTCACACACACACCACACTTACACCTTTTCCCTCTAAAACCCTCATTCGAATCGTCATCTTTTAGCTTACCATTTTCATTCAATTTCGTGCTTAAGGTATAACTAAAACATTGATCCTTACACCTTAATGATCCTACATCTCGAACGAATTTCGTTTTTACAATGTTTTAAGATCAAAAACCCTAAAAATCAAATTAGGGTTCTTCAAAATTAAAACTGAGTGAAAACGCAAATTGACTGAGGGGTTTTGTTCACATTAGGATGTTAATGATTCGTGTATAGCAGTTTTTAATAAAGATATCATATACGTTAGATTTTTTTTGATTTTGTGTGTCAAAGATGAGTGTTTTTGAGTTTTTGTAGGAAAGGTTTGTGGGTTTTGTGTTAGATAAGTGTAAAATGTATTATTGAATGTATGTGTGCTTTGATATCCACATTAGGAATATTTGTTCTTAGTGCGAATCGATTTTATGGAGAAAAATGCTCGTTTGTATTAATTATTGATGAATCTGTGTCTATGAGATGCTAAAAATGTTCATGTGTATACTCCGATGCTATATGACTGAATTTTGAAGTTAAAAACATGGTTAAAACCATTTGAGTTTGTGAACCAAATTGGAAATTCTTTGTTTAAATTGAATTAGCAGTTCCCATTAATTGACCAAACTCGCATGGTGTAGTATTGAATGAACTCGCATGTTGTGGTGCTGACCGAACTTGCAGGTTGTAGTGTTGATCAAACTCGCAGTTTGCTTTAGTGACCGAACTCGCAGTTTCCTTTAGTGACCAAACTCGCAGTTGTCGCAGTTTGCTTTTGTTACCGAATTCGCAAGTTTGATTTAGAGACCAAATTCACATTTAGCTTTAGTAACCGAATTTGCAGTTTTCTTTAGTAACCGAACTCGCAGTTAGAATTACTGACCGAACTCGCAGTTTTTAGTATTGACCGAACCTGCAGTTTCTCAATAGTGACCGAATTAGCAGTTTACACTTAACTTTCAAGAGTCATAATTCTAATTAAAGGAAACAAAAGGCTAAACACTTAGATTCTAATTAAGAGGTAACTTAAAACTTATTTTAGATAGAAAATTTAAAATTGGTTATCTTTGAAATCTAATCAAGTTAAAAAAATGACTGAACTAGTGTAACTAAAACAAGACTTAGGTAATCTAAATCCCTACTAGTTAGAATGAACTAGATTCCTAGATAGTCTAATTATGTTACAAAGGTGACCTAACTCATTAATCCAAATTAAGTTAACCCTTTCCATGATTAGTTCTCTAAATGTGTTGAATGCTGTAAGTGTCATAGCTTGAAAAGGTCTCTATAGTATCTTGTATAAACTTGGTTATATATATAAACTGTATTGACTCTTTTTAGCAGAATCATGAGTATCACAAAAGAACAACAGCAAGCCCTTAACGATGCTCTTGTTCCACAAGAACAACGTCTAAAGATTGGGAATTGTAACTTCAGATTGAGCACAACATTCAAGCCCAAGGAACCCACTTTTCAAGTTGCTTTGGACGTTCTTTCTCTCACACCTTTTTATCAAGCCTTCTTGATCTCTGCAAGTGTTCCTGCCATCTACATGCATGAATTCTGGGCTACTATTTCCTATCACAAGCACTGCATCAAATTCAAGATGAACAAAAAGAATTACTCTTTTGATCTGGAAACGTTCAAAGATATGCTTCAGATTTGCCCAAATCTTCCTGGCTAAAAGTTTGAAGATCCTCCATTTGAAGAGGAAATTCTTGCTTTCATCAGAAAACTTGGCTACTCTAGAAATATAAAATCACTCTCTGATGTCAAGGTTGAAACTTTACCTCAACCTTGGAGAACATTCGGAACCATCATCAATAAATGTCTCATTGGTAAAGTAAATGCACTTGATCTACTTCGTCTCTCTCGAGCTCAAATCATGAGGGGCATGTATTACCAGAAGAATGTTGACTACGTCTACCTTCTATGGGAAGACTTAGTCTATCAAATCGAAAACAGAGAGGAAAAGAAGAACAAAGACATGTATTATCCCAGATTCACCAAAGTTATCATCAATCACTTCATGTCAAAAGATCAATCAATTCCAAGAAGAAACAAGGTAGACTGGCACATGGCTAATAATGACCCTATTCTTACCATAATGAGATTCATCCCCAAGCATGAAACTGTTCAAAAGTACGGTGCCATACTTCCTGATACTCTAACCAATCAAGCTATGAAGGAGTCGGATGCGTACAAGATTTATCATGATTTTGCTACTGGAAAGGTGATTCCAAAACCAAAGTATGTACGGAGATCGACCAGGGAGAAGACTGATCAAGCCCCTATGGCTCCTCCAGGTAAAAGACTCAAAGATACAGCTAAGGTGGCTAGATGAGGAAAGAAGAAGCAACTTGCTCAAGGTATATAGACTTTATCAAAAATTGCATTGTCTGAGGCTGAACAGATGAAGATTATCACCAAAAGAAGCAAGACACAGTTCTATAGCTCTCATACCAGTAGTTCAGGTGTAAATGAAGGAGCTGGTGTTTAACCAGGGGTTCTCGATGTACCTACATATAGATATGAAGATGAACAGATTTCTTAGAAGTCTAGTGACAAGGACGATGATGATGAAGTAAGCTTGAGTAAAGACGATGATGCCAATGATGATAATGAAGATGATGATGGTCAAGATGATGATAATGAACAGACTGAATCAGACAATGATGGTGAAGACTTTGTTTATCCCAAGTTCTCCACTCATGATGAAGAAGAAAGACAAGAAGAAGATAAAGAAGAAGATAAAGGAGAAGAGCTGAATGAAGAGGAGACAAATGAAGAGGGTGAAGTAAATGAATTGTACAGGGACGTGAACGTCAATCTAGAAAGAAGAGATACTGAAATGACAGATGCTAATGTTCAAGCTACTCAAATCATAGAAGATACTCATGTGATAATCACCGCTGTCACTCCTGAAGTTCAACAGCAGAGTTCTTCTGTATCATCAGGCTTCATTTCTAACATGCTCAACCTTAATTCGGATACAGGTATTGACTTCATTCTTAATCTGAACACTGAGTCAACTTCTCTGGTAGATGTTCCTGTAACTACGAATGTTGAAATGCCTCCTTCATCTGTAATAACACTTCCTCCACCACACATTCCTCACATTCAACCTCACTAACAAACACCAGTTTCAACACCAACAATTGTTCCAAGTACATCACTACAAAATCTTCCAACCTTTGGTTCCTTATTCAAGTTTAAAGATAGATTAAAAGCTTTAGAAGACGATTTCTTAGAATTCAAGCAAACAAACCAATTTGCTAAAGTTGTTTCATTAATTCCCGGTATTGTTGATACGTACCTTGCTAACAAGATGAATAAAGCCGTAAAAACAGATGTGCAACTACAGTCAGACATACTTAGAAATGAAGCTCAAGCTAAAAATGAAGACTTCATCAATAAACTTGATGAAAATATAAAGAAGATCATCAAAGAACAAGTCAAAGTGCAAGTTAAGGAGCAAGTCACCAAGATTTTGCCGAAAATTAAGAAGTTCGTAAATGACCAACTTGAAGCTGAAGTTCTGATTCGTTTATCCAATGAAGCTAAGACATACCATGTTGTAGCAGCTAACCTATCTGAACTCGAGCTGAAGAAGATTCTCAGTGATAAAATGGAGAATAACAAATCAATTGACAGATCAATTCAGCAGAAGACTCTCTACAAAGCATTGGTTGACGCTTATGAAACTGACAAAGACATCCTTGAAACATATGGAGATACTGTTACATTTAAAATACATCAAGATTATAAGGATGAAGATGAAGAACCCTCTGCTAGATCAAACCGGGGGTCCAAGAGAAGAAGAGCTGGAAAAGAACCTGAGTCAACTAGTGCACCAAAGGAGAAGACTTCCAAGTCAAATGGAAAGTCTAAAGAAGGGTCTAAATCTCATCAAACGTCTACTGGCAAGTCTGCTCAAGCAGAGGAACCAATACACACTGACGAAGACTTAGAAGAACCCGCACATCAGGAGTTTGATGCAGGATTTACTGAAGATCAACCTGTTGATGAGACCAATTAGCATCCTGAATTGTTTCAGAAATCAACAAAACCTCTAACTCCTAACCGTGATTGGAACAAGACTTTACCTACTAAACATGGACCAGTTCAACCTTGGATAATCACTTTAGCTCAGAATAAAGATCCTCGTGAGTCATTTAATGAACTGATGAACACTCCTCTTGACTTCTCAGCATTCGTGTTGAATCGGCTCAAAGTTAATACTCTGACTCCAGAATTATTAGCCGATCCAACATTCGAGTTAATGAAAGGTTCGTGCAAGAGTCTGGTGGAACTTGAATATTTCCTTGAAGAAGTCTGCAAAGCAACTACTGATCAACTAGAGTGGAACAACCCCGAAGGATAGCAATATCCACATGATCTTCGCAAGCCCTTACCATTGATACATAATTCACGAGGTTGCCGAGTAATACCATTTGATCACTTCATCAACAACGACCTTGCGTATTTAAGTGGTGAAGTCTCAAGCTGAACTTATGATACTTCAGTGACGAAGACAAAGGTTGCAGATTATGGACACATCAAATAGATTGAAGACTTGGTCCCAAACATCATGTGGAGTCAAGTTCCGATTGTCTACGACAAACATGCACTCTGGGCATCTCTCACTGGGGGCAAAAACATCAACAATTCTATGGATTCGCAGTCAATAGGGAATCTGCTCGTGATGTCTACTCCAGAAACAGAATCATTGGAATTAAGAAGCTTACGATTGTCGAATGGCACAATTACAAACATTTGGAATGGATCTCTGTTCGTAGAGATGACGACAAGCTGTACACATTCAAAGAAGGCGATTACAACAGGCTTCGCCTTCAAGACATCGAAGACATGCTGCTTCTTCTTGTTCAAGGCAAGCTGACAAATCTTAATATTAAAGAACGTCTAGCTTTGGGTGTTAAACTACGAATGTTTACGAGAAGCATTGTCATCAGAAGGCGTGTTGAAGATCTTCAATTGGGCATCGAAAGTTACCAAAAGAAGCTCAACCTCACAAAGCCAGGTACGTACAAATCAGATCTCAAACGAAAGACACCATATACAGCATACTCTAATCCCAAAGGCCTCATATATCAGAATAAATACAAGTAGAACAGATTGATGCGTATTGATGAACTCCACAAGTTTAGTGACGGTACACTCAATGATGTTCGATCTACTCTTGATGACATTCTGAAGCGAATACGAATGAATTACTTGCCATAGACAGTCTGGAGAAATGTAGACAGAGAAAGACCAGGAGCTATGATCCAGGCTATTGATCGACAACTCAGGAACAGAAGGTTAATGAGGAGCCTGGAAAAATTCGTTGGAGGGAGACTGTTGATACGTTTCAAATAGTATACGTATAATATAAAAGTATAGAACTTCTAAAATTACCCTTTAGGAAAAAGGTAAAAAGGAAAATCACACAAAAATATCATACGTTTAACCGGTAAGTGTTCACCGGGTCGTTTATACCCTAAGAATTATGAATTGAGACTTTATTTTTGTTTGGACAATGATTTGAATGGTTTTAAAGGCTTTGAATTGATTATCTATTTCTACAAATGAAATCAAATAAAACATATAAGGGAAAGCAAACAACTAAGCGATTAAACACAAAAACGTTAACGGGATTTAAAGAAAACGCGACTAAAATCTAAATTGAGCAAAAATAAACCTAAAAGGGCCAAACTAATTTTCCTAGATGCTAATAGACCTAAAATGATTTTTAGAAAAAGAAATTTATTTTTTTGATTTTTATTTTATTTTTTATGATTTTTTAAAGTTTTAAACTAAATAAATGCAAGAAAAATAGTAAACTATGATTTAAAAATCTAAGAAAATTCCTAAAAATTTATTAACATGCAAGGAATGCAATAAGCCTTAACGAATAAGCTTGAAAAATTAGAAACAGCACTCGAAGTGCTTATTAAGAAAAGAACCCAAAAAGGTGTTAAATTTATTAATTGTGCACCCTTGGACGTAAAAGTCCCAAGGGCGCAGTGGATTGGTATGAGTGTGTTGAGGCGTTTAAAAGGGTTGAGGTAGGTAGAGGTCAGGGGTTCGAGCCTTGCTCACCCCTGATTTCCCTACTTCCCTTTTTTTATTTTTTAAAAACTTTTTGAACAAAGTAATAAATCAGCTTACAATAAGCAACTTTTGTAAAGAAAACTTTTTTCAAAATCTCAAATAAGCTAGAAAACAGTTTGTTAAAAAGACATAAATGACTTAAAGAAATTTTGGCATTTTCACTAATTCTAATTGACCTATAAGCTTGAAAAAGCTCTAAACAAAACCAATTAAGCTAAACTTATTTTAACACCAATCTAATAAGCAAATCAGAAAAACTTTTAATTCAAATAACAAGCCATAAGCTGAAATAAGCACTATAAGCACTTAAGCATAAAACAGTTTACCAAACAGTCCTAAAGGGCATTTTTGAGCTTATTTTTAAAATAAGCAAACATATCCTTATGGAAATTTAGCTTATACCACCTTATAGCTTGACCTCCAAACTACTTTAAACAGCTTTTGAAAACTATTTTGAAAATTAAATGAGCAAACAAAAAGCTAGTTGAAAATGCTGATGCAGACAAAATACACTATATTTTTGGTTTTTTAAATTTTTACGAAAAGACAAAATGCAAATTTATAGGCTAAAAAAAGATAACTAAATAAGATGAAAACTACAAAATAAGTTCAAACAGATTAAGATTGGCCTAAAAACTACTTGTAAACCAAATTTTAAGAACTAAATCATACTCTAACTATCTGAAATTTAAGCTTGCAAAAGGCTGCTTGGCTATTTTACCCTACTGATGCAATTGACACTAGATGACCAAAACTTTAAACTAATTGCACAGACTTAAGAACTTGAATCTATACTAACTTAAACACTAGAAACAAGTGCAAATTGAGTAACTAATGTAGCCATAATAAGCTTAAGCTTAAAATGTATATGAGACTAAACTAATGCTAACAGATTATAACAACTATCACAAACTAGATCAAAACTTGAATAAACCTAACAACTTTAAATACTAACTTCATAATCCTAAATATGAAGTTTGAAATTAATTCAAAGGACCAAAAGACTATAGACAGTACTAACACTAATTAGTACTGCCTTAAGCCAAACACCCCTTTAAATCCTTAAAACCCATATTAAGCTTATAAAATTGAGATATAAAGCACAAATTGCAATTACCAGATTATACAAAGCTTAAAACAGACAAAATAAACAGTATTTAATAAGCAAATAAGCAAAAACAATAAACCAACTAATTATGCTAAGTTTTTTATGGTTTTTTCATTGTTTTATATCAGAAGCTTATAAAATAAATTTTAAACTACAAACTTAATACAATAAGCATTAAACAAACATGATAAGCAGTACTAAGCTAGATTAAACAACTATAAGCTAACAATAAGCAGAATAAGCTAAAAATACAAAGTATAACTAGGATTTAAAGTAGCAGTAAAGTAAATATAAAAAGGAAATGAAATGAGTACCTCCACCTCGGCTAAACAGAGGTGAATGCTCAATTTCGAGCTTATAAAAAGCAACTTAAGATTATAGCTTAAGCTTAATCCAATATCCTAGTCTAATCCTAACTCTTGACCATCAAGAACTATTACCAGTTTGAATACTCAAAGCAACCATCCAATTCCATGGAGTATTTAAACTTTTAAGAGCTTTTAGTAGCTTAAGCACATATTGAGCTTATGAAACAGTATTGAACAGCTTATTCAAACCATTTTGTATAAAAGTAAAATTATGAAAAGACAATTTCACAATAAGAAAACTTAAACTTTTATTAATAATAAAATTGGGTACAAGATTGAAAAGGAAATTACATTAATGGAAAGCAGAATTTAAAAACAATACAATAAGCTAAAAATTGCTTAAGCTAAAATCTATTCTAAAACTACACTAAAGCTAGATAAGAACTTTTTTCTCTGTGAGTGAGGAGGCTTCTATTTATAGGAGGTGAGTGAAGCTTCTAGCCCTTAGACGCGCCCTTTAATCCAAACCATTCATTCCTTCTAATCATTGGATCTTAATTCGTGTCCGTTGGATGAAAGAATGTCACATGGATTGCCAACGTGGCAATCCAACTTCCTTGGAGGCTTGTGCTTCTTTTGAACTATTTTTAGTGCAAAATTCCCATCTATGTGTGTTTGTTAGGTGTTCGCGTGGCATTTCTTGTGTTAGATCAACCAATCAATGCATTTGATGACGTTTTGGCTTGATGATGTGGAGCTTGGTACTTGGAATCTTAGAGACCACATCAATTGAGTGAAGGAAGGATTTAAATGAGGTAAATATGGGAGCTGGGTAAATTTAGGGATGAGAGGTGAATAGTAAACCTCTCGCGCCCTTTTTCTTTTCTTTATATTAGTTTGACCCTTTTGACCGAGAGTTTGACTAGGCCTTTTATATATCAAAAGAGGATTTTGGGCTCGGTGATATATGAAAATGTGAATTGGGCTTTGTTAAGTGGCTAACGACCGTTAGTCTTTTAATATAAAAGGACTAACGGCATTATTGATTTAAGGACCATTGGTGAAATTGGTTTAACATTAAGGGCTGTTTTGGAGTTTTCAAAGTTTTGTCTTCATGTGTTGACCAAGTTTAACTTTGGTTGACTTTTGTTGACCAAAGCTTGATAAATCCCCGTCTCTTGTGTACTCATTCAGTCTCGTGTTCGTTTTTGTTTGGTTTTTGGCTCTTTTCATGTGATATTTGCAATATTAGTACCTACACATCACAAAAGATAAAACACACAATATACAAGTATATTTTTGCACAATTTCATCTTTTTAGGGTTATTTTTGGTATAAAACGGATATGTGATTTCTCACATATCAAAATTCCCTAAACTAAGTGATTGTTGTGTCCTTACGCAATGTTATATTCTCTAAAACCAAATACCTCAAAACCTCCCAAAACTAATCCTTTAAAAAGTAGCAAAGTCTTTTGTGGGGAGAGTTAAGAAATCACAAGTTTTAAAACACCCCGCTTTCCCATTTTTCAAAATATTTCTATTTTTATGATTTTCATAATTTACTACTTACAAGTTATTCATGTGTGACATAATATATTGCTTTCATTATTCATTGATAAATTTTAGGATCACGGAACAAAAAGCACAAAAGTGTCCAAATGGATAAATTTATCGTCCTCGACTTTCACTTCTCCAAGCCAAGCTTAAAAACAAGATCATTGCAAAACACAAGTTATGATGCTAACACTACTCATAAAAGCTAATTGTGTATTACTTCTCCTCCCTTATTCCTAATTTTGTATCTCAAGATTTTATTTAAGTCATATACCCGAAGGCTCTTTAAGACTTTATTTTGATACTTATTGATTCCAAAAATAAAGCGGAATGGTTAAAACGCAATAATTAGTTCCTAGCCCTTTTCAAAAGATCAAATGTCATCAATTTTAAGTCCACATCGAGGCAACCAAAATTTGGCTTTTATTAGGTTAGTTAAGCATGGCGCCATTCATGTCATATACACTTAGGCTCTTTAAGACATAAATGGACCAATCTTATTTGCACCATATACCCTAAGGCTCTTTAAGGTATACTCATTTTTATCAGAAAAATGATTTAGAAAACAATGGCGCAAGTTTCGAGAGTTGAAACATCCGTTAAGTCACTCAAACGAGTCCCGAACTAACATTTTATAAAAGTTTCTCCACAAGTTACACCTTTGGTCCCCCAAGTAACATCCCCTTGTCACTTCAAATTATAACTTTTATTATATATATTAATTTTTATAAATTCTTTTCATTTGAAAACAAATTTACACACACACTCTTTATTAACTCTCTCTCTCTCCCCTTTTATCCGGCCACCGCCCCACCACCATCTCCGGCGACTTTTCCGGCCACCACCGCCGGAAAACTTTTCCGGCGGAGTTTTCCGGTGAGCTCCAAAAATGATCCTCGTTAACCGATCTATCCGACCCACTAGGTCACTCTCCTCCACGCGCTATTTTCTTTCCCTCTCTCTCTCCGGCAGCCGCACCACCACTCCCACGCCACCACAACCAACATCATCACCACAGCCACACACCACCTCGGGTGTGTTTGGTTGTTATAAACCACCGACGAGGGTGCGTGGGTTTTGTCCATGGCACCATAAATGGTGCGTTCGGGTGGGTTCACAGACGGGGGATGTTTGGTGTCCACACCAACAAGGGTGCGTTGGTTTTGGGTTTCGTCAGCAACAAGGGTGTCGTTGGGTTGTTAGTTCTACCAACAAAGTGCGTCGAGTTTGGTGGTATAAACCACAAGGTTGCGTCGGGTTGTGGAAACAGCATGGGGGGTTTGTCATTTGCCTTAACCAAAAAGGGGCTGCGTTTGGCTGTGAACCAAGAAAAGGGGTGCGGGGGATTTATAGCAATTAGGGGTGTTTGTTTTCGGGGTTGGCAGCCCGAGGGGGTGTTTGTTTTGAGTTTGGCACGAGTAGGGTGCGTTTGGTTTTGGTTATAAACGGGTAGGGTGCGTATGGTTATTAGTGACAAATTAGGGTGTGGGTTGGTAGGCTGTCGGGACAGCCGGGGGAGTGTGCGTCGGGTTGGGGGTGCAGCCAAGGGAAGAACTAGATTCAGCATATGAAAGGTTTCAGCATATTCTTAGCATGCTTGAATTACATGATGCTACGGTGTCCATTGAAGATGCAAATTTGAAATTTCTAAGAAGCCTTCTATCTGTGTGGCATGTTGTGGCTACCATGATTCGAGGACAACCTGGATTAGACGAGTTAGACTTTGATGATCTCTACAACAACTTAAAGGTGTATGAGCATGAATTGAAGGGTGTCTCAAATTCAAACTCTCAAAACATTGCTTTTCTGTCCACTGAAGTCAAGGGCAGTACTTTGAAACAAAGTACTGCTGAACCAGCACATATCCCAAAAGGATATACTCAAGCTATCTCGAGCAAGGTGCCAACTGCTCCCAACTGTGTTTCTCACTCAGATGAAATCATATGTTCCTTCTTTGCTCAACAAGCATCTATGCCCACAACTCATGATGATGAAGACTGCTGCAAATTGATGAAGATGGCTATGGAAAGAAATTGACATTCGATGGCAATGGCTATGATAACAGCTAGGATAAGAAGTTTTATGAGGAAGACAGGAAGATCCATTGACCTCAAGCCAAAGAATGGGATTACCTTTGATAAGTCAAAAATTGAATGCTTTAACTGTCAAAAGTTAGGTCATTTTGCTAGAGAGTGTAGATTTGCTAAATACCAGGAAAACAAAGCAAATGGTCGTAATGAAAAGAGGATTGTGGCTATTGAAGATTCAAACTCAAAAGCCTTGGTGGCAACAGACAACAATGAAGATATTGATTGGACCCAAGGAATTTGAATTGCTGGAACCCAGTGACATATGCTATGATGCACTGACTGAGACGAACAAGAAGAATGGAGCAGTAGAGTTTGATGCAGAGCATATCGCCCTTTGGACAAATGGACTTGATGATTTTGACTGGAGCACAAAGCAGATGATGCACCATATCTCTAGCTTTATGGCTACATACTCAGAGTTACCTTACTGTTCCAAGGTAGTAAGTCTTATAAAACTGTTGCTTGAAAACTATCAAAAAGAATGAGATAATTTTCAAAGAGCAAGACTGAAATTCTAGGATATCAAATGAGCTTAGAGTACATTAAGGTCGATCTTAAAAGCACATGAAAAGAAATGAATATGCATGGGGTGATAATTATGAACAAATGGGAATATGATCTTAAAGATAAAGAGATTTAAACTATAAGAAAAACCAAAAGGAAATTAGATCAAGCCTTAAAAGAACAGATGATCAAAGTATAACTTGAAAAATGTCAAATGCTTCAGTACTTCTAAACGAAGTCCTAAACAAACAAAGATAAGTGTCTGATAAGTCAATGTATAACGGGTTTGGATTGAAGTCTAGTAAAATAGTATGGAAAGTGACATTTCATCTGGGATGAAACTTTGACTGTTTCTACGTATGAAAATTCAAAAGAGAAAAGGCATACAAAAGCAGTACCTCCACCTACAAGTACAATTATTCACCTAGGGCAAAATGTCTCCTTTACAGGATAATGAACTAAGCCTTTAGGAATAAAGTTTGTTAATTCAAGAGAAAACAAATCTAGTCAAATCAGCAATGATAGAAATAAAGTCATAATTGAAATTGGGTTGAAATGATGATGAAGAGACTGATATTTCATGAAAGTCCAAAGGGAACTGCCTTTAACTCTAGAGAAGAGTGAAACATCTTTTGAAAACAGGTCACCAATAGTCAAAACAGTGTTGGTCAATCTAGGACACAGGGACTTGGAACAAAGGGTAAATTATGTATTGTATGTTACAGTCCTAATCACCCTTATTAAGGATGTAACCTACATGAAAAGAACCTTCAAAACACACCCAAACTCATAAACCTACGGGAACACAGGGCTTCAAGGGAAACAAGACCAGTTTGAACAACATCCAAAGAGTGAACCATGAGTAATTTCGCAATAAACTCTAGTACCCTCACCAAGGAGATTCCTTTATACCATCAGCAGTACTACAATGGGGGGGGGGTGGGGGTGGAAGAATGGTTGATAAGTATCTAGACCAAAAATGACACAAACAGTACCTTCAAAAAATACTGCTAATGTGACATATCAAGGTACTGCTAGATTTAGAGTACCACAGGCAGTACCATTCACGAAGAACTGATGGAATTATTATCCAGGATGGAATCTACGGTATATCAAAATCCCCCCTAATATAGAAGACTAGAATCCTCAGGTTACTCCACCATCATCGAGGTCTTCTACAACAAGGACTCCTCATAGACCACAAAGACCCAAGAAAGTTGTTAAATTGATCTAGGTAAAGAAAGGAAGTACTGTTGGATCTCAAGCAGTACTTCCACAAACTGTCAAAAAGAGTGCAATGATAAGTCCAGAACAAACATGAAACAAAAGGGAAATATCTAGATTCTGTGAATAGGGTAATGACTTACACACCAAGAAATTTGTGTATGTAACTCACATTAAGGGGTATCCAAGTCCAGTTATGACCTGGGGTCCCAAAAAAGAGTCTAATTTCTGAAATTGCTTGTACAGGCAATCAGAAGTAGATCTCAAGAACTATCAATAATTGACAGTGGATGCTCTGGAAGAATGACATGAGACAAGACAAGTTGTCTGATTTTTAAAAGAGTTCAAAGGTGTTATGTGGCCTCTGGAAAATGATTCTAAAAGGTGTGAAGAATCTCATGAAAAAAGGACCCATTAAGACAGTCATGCTTAGATTTTTGAGAAAGTTAGCAATGTGGAAGAGCTCATATTAATGCTCTTTATCTGTTTCTCAAATCTTGTGATAAGAAAGCACAATGTTCTTCGTTCACATATAAAGAAATTTCTATCCTATCTCCAAAATTCAAGTTTTGTTGATGAAGATTTGGTAATTCTTAGAGCTCCTAGAAAGATATGGATGTCTACATCTTTGGATCTAAATAATATTATCCCTCTGGTGTAATCACTTGTTTGGTTGCAAAGGCAACAAGGATGAAGCTGTCCAATCACAGAAGACTGGTGCATGTCAACTTCAAAAATATCAACAAGTTGGTAAAAGGTAATCTGGTTATGGTTTACCTTCAAAGACATTCACGCTGATCCACTTCTTGAGTGGCATGTAAAAGGGTAAACAGCACAGGGCATCTGCAAGAAGATGAGGAAAAGAACTTCAGAGAACCTCTTAAATTGCTCCACATGGACTTATTGGACCTGTTTTCATAGAGAGTATAAACAAGAAAAAGTACTGCTTGTGGTCACTGATGACTGCAGCAAATTCAGTTGGGTGTTTTTCTTGGCCTACAAGGATGAAACATATGATTATGCTTCATGATTTGTTTGTGGGTTGGAAAACAGGCTAAGACATAAATGAAGACATCAGGTGAGATAATGGAAAGAGTCAAGAATCAACGTAAGAATGAGTTTTGTGCAAGAAAGAATCAAGACAGAAATAGCATTGCCAGGACTCCACAGCAAAAATGGGTGTTTGCGCAGAAAGAAAAGAATATGACTCTATGAAGCTGCTAGAACTATGTTAGCAGACTCCCTTCTACCTATTCAATTTTGGGCTGAAGCAGTCAATACTGCTTGTTATGTGCTTAATAGAGGTTGGTTGGTGACTAAACCTCAAATGAAGACCCTTATGAAATCTTGAGGGAAGATCTCCTAACATCAGTTTCATGAGACCTTTTGATCTCTCTGACTATACTTAATACTCTGGATCATTTGGGTAAGTTTGATGGCAAGTCAGAAGAAGGATATCTGTTGGGATACTCTACTAACAGTAAAGGGTTTAGAGTCTATAACAGGATCACAAGAAAGGTTCAAGATTGTCTTCATGTAAACTTTCTTGAGAATCAGGAGAATCAAAAGGGAAAAGGTCCTGATTGGATGTTTGATCTTGACCTTTTAACTCCATCCATGAACTACATTCCTGTCAGGAAAGAAAACTATGTTGATTCAAAAGAACAAGGAATAACTTATGATGATGCTGAAGATTTAGATGACCAACAATTCATTGTTCATACCACTCAGTCTATGCCTCCAGAGGAACGTACTGCTGCAAAAGAAGTTACATTGTCCTCTGAAGATCAAGCTTTACATGATGAGCTTGTAAGTTTGATGCATCAAGAATCTCTTGCCAAAGATCATAATGATGATCAAAGGATTGCTTTTGAAGAGGAAAAGAGGAGAATATCTATTGCAAAGGGAAAAGAACATGTTGACAGTACTTTCAATCTAAGTACTGCTAATACACCTCCTCAAAGTACTGGCAATACACCTACAGATTCTGATGATGATACTCCAACAGATGGTGTTTTCTCTACAAACTCTTTTGATGCTGAGGAAGGCGGAGTAGCTGACTACAACAACTTGGATCCTACCATTGATGTTCCCTCTACTCCCACACTTAGAATTCATAAGATTCATCCTCAAAGTCAAATTATTGGCAAAAGTACTGCTGGGGTTCAAACAAGACGAAAGCTACAAGACAGTACTTCAAATCAACATCAAGCATTGCTGTCTTTCATATACAAGCAAAATAGAACTAACCACAAAGATCAGCAAACATGCTTGTTTGCTTGTTTCTTATCTCAAGAGGAACCCAAGAAAGTCTCTCAAGCCTTAGCAGATGAAAGTTGATGAAGCAATCAAAGAAGAACTGCTCAATTCAAGCTACAAGAGGTAATGGTTTAAAGTGACCTACCAGAAGCAAGAGGTGATTGGAACTAAATGGGTTTTTAGAAACAAGAGAGATGAACGGGGTACTATTATCAAGAACAAAGCACGCCTAGTTGCACAAGGGTACAGACAAGAAGAAGGTGTGGATTATGATGAAGTATTTGCACCAGTTGCCAGAATTGAAGCAATCAGACTCTTTTTGGCATTTGCATCTTTCATGGGCTTTACTGTCTATCAGATGGATGTCAAAAGTGCATTTTTGTATGGCAACATCACAGAAGAGGTATATGTCAAACAGCCTCCAGGTTTTGAAGATCCTGCTCATCCAAACAAGGTCTACAGAGTTGTAGGCTCTTTATGGCCTGCATCAAGCCCCCAAGAGCATGGTATGAAAGACTTTTCACTTTTCTTTGAAGCATGGATATAGGAGAGGGCTATTGATTAAACACGTTTATTAAGAAGGATAGAAGAGATATCATGTTGGTACAGGTATATGTTGATGATATCATCTTTGGATCTACCAAGTCTTCTATGGTGAAGGATTTTGAAGATCTTATGCAAAAGGAATTCAAGATGAGTTCCATGGGTGAACTCACTTTCTTTTTAGGGCTTCAAGTCAAGCAATCTAATGGTGGTATTTTTCTAAGTCAAGACAAATATGTGAAAGACATTCTCAACAAGTTTGACTTTAGAACCATTAAGCCCGCATCTACTCCTATTGAAGCTCATAAATCTTTAGGAAAAGATGAAGAAGGTGAAGATGTTGATGTACATCTTTACAGGTCTATGATTGGATGTCTCATGTACTTAACTGCTTCAAGACCAGACATAATGTTTGCTGTTTGTCTGTGTGCAAGATTTCAAGTCACTCCAAAGGTTTCTCATCTACACGCTGTCAAAAGGATTTTTAGGTATCTCAAACATCAACCTAATTTGGGTTTATGGTATCCTAAAGACTCTCCTTTTCATTTGGAAGCTTTTTCGGATAGTGACTATGCTGGGGACAACCATGATAGAAGATCCACTTCAGGAGGATGTCAATATCTTGGAAGAAGACTGGTTTCTTAGCAATGCAAGAAACAAACAATTGTGGCTATATCATCTACTGAGGCATAATATGTCGCAGCTGCAAGTTGTTGTGTTCAGGTACTTTGGATGCAAAATCAATTACTTGATTATGGATTTAACTTCATGAACACTGAAATCCATATAGATAATGAGAGTACCATATGCATTGTCCGAAATCCTGTTCTTTACTCCAAAACTAAGCATATTCAGATTCGACATCACTTTATTCGAGATTGTTATAAGCAAAGGCTCATTAATGTGGTCAAGGTTCATACTGATGACAATGTAGCAGATTTACTCACCAAAGGCTTTGACTTGGCACGATTCAACTTTTTGGTGGTAACTATTGGTATGATGAACCCATAGCTACATTTAAGGGGAGGATCACCTGTAAAGTACTGTGTTCAAGTGAAGTACTGTTTTGGTTGGAAAGGCTCTTTGGAAGCTCTATTGCAACATTTGAGAGGAGGATATGAATGATTGTTCAGAAGTTTAATGATTTGAAGAGATACTTTGCAAAATTACAGGGTTGTGATTGACAAGTTTGAGTTGGAAATCTTTTTTAGTTGAAAGTACTGCTTAGCCAACTCAAAGTACTACTCTCTTTAGAAAGTACTGCTTAGACAACTAAGTACTGTTCTAACGTTCGGTCAACGGTCAAACATACGTTTTTGCGATAAAAACGTATTTACAATGGTAACTTTATAGTTATCCATCACAACCTATAAATACTCAACTGAATTGCATTTTTTCTCTCATTTCATTTACTTTTATTCATAATTTTTTTATTTCCAACCTCCGACGCACGTCAATTCATCTCCAATGGCCAACATTCGCACTTGTAACAAACACAACATGATTGCTTGTGTGGAGAAGACTGAAAATAATGCCGATTTTCATCAAATCATTGATTATCTTGCTGGATGCTCCATTAATTACTCTTTGTTGGTTGATCCTGATCTTATCAGTCCATGGCTTCAATAATTTTAGACTACTGCTTCTCTCAGAGTGATCAATGACGTACCTCATCTTCGCGCCATGGTTGCTGGCAAAAAGATTTTGATTTCTGAAGAGACCATTCGAGCTGATCTACTCTTTGATGATGCAAATGGTGTTGATTGCTTTCCTAAGCAAGTTATTTGGGACTCGCTTTGAGATATTAGCTATGAGGGTAATTTAGCACAACTCACTTTCTCTAAACCTTTATTTAGCCCACAGTGGAAGTATTTAGTTCATGTATTACTTCACTGTCTTAGTCCTAAGAGTACCTCATGGGAGCAATTTGGAACCAACATCGCATCTGCCCTAGTAGGATTAGCAACAAATCAAAAGTTCAATTTCTCTTTAATGATTCTGAATGGAATGCTAGGACATATTTCAAATGGTATACCTTTTCTCATGTATCCTAGGTTCATTCAATTGTTTTTGAACAAACAATTAGAGGGAGTGACTAGACCTAAGAATTTTCTACCTTCAGTTACTCTACCCTCTAAGGTATTTACCTTTATGAGAAAGCATAGCCCAAAGTTCTCAAGAAGGATTACACCTTTGACTCCACCCATGCTAGAGGTAGCTACAGCATTAGCAGCAGAAGAAGCAAATAGTACGAGCACTCATTCTAGGGCTGAAACTACTCCAAGGGATGCTCAAGGAACCCCTTCTCAAAGTGCTGCTCAAGCTAGTCTTAGTATTGCTCAAGATATTGCTGACACTCAAGGTACTGCTCCAGTTCAAAGTACTGATGAAGTTCAAGGTACTGCTCCAGGTGCTACTGCTATTCCAAAATCTCCCAATGATTATACTCCCACAGATGCGTCTCAAACATCTAGAGGAGATGAGGGACTTTTGGATTTATATGCTTTTAACAGGGAAGTTAAGAGACTCAAGAGGCAAACTCTTTCTCAAGCTAAACAGATTAACAAGCTCAAAGCCAAACTCAAGAAAATGTCAAAAATGGTACAGCCAATGGTCAAACATCATACTTTTTGGTTTGAAAGTCAGAAGCATAAGAAAAGACAAAAGAAGCAAAAGGAGCAAAAACAGAAAGTGTCTACAGTCAAATTGGGAAGGAATAAGGATGAAAGTACTTTGTCTAAAGAGCACTATGTTCAAGATGATTATACAGCAGATCCTTTCTTTGAAGATATTGTTGATAAAGATGTTGCTGTTACTCCTGACTTGGAAAGAAAAAGTGATGAGACTGAAGAAATCAATATTGAGGAGAAAGAGGCTTCTATGGTAAAGAGTGGAAATACTGAAGAACTAGATTTGGAGACAATTCAAAGTACTACTAGACAGAGTACTATTACTCCAAGGACCCTAAATTTTGAGGATGAAGTAGGTCCTTCAAGCCCAATCCGTCCAACTCAAAATATAGAGCCTGAAGAACAATTTAAAGTTGATGAAGTTCTTGCTGATAT
>BQNB010088264.1:0-27702 GCA_026074375.1 Tanacetum coccineum | reverse complement strand
TTTTCCTTTTCTCCTTTGAATTCTTTCTGTCTCACCAGTATTAAGTTCAGCAGTATTAACTTCAGCAGTATTAACTTGAGCTGAAAGTGTACTACCAGTATTAACTTGAGTTTCAGCAGGTTCTTCAAAATCTAAGACCTTGGTAGGAGTAGTTGTAGATTTGGGTTTCCTTTTGTAAATCTTGCTACCAGGAGGGGCTTGTGATAGAAAAGCCACATTATCAGATGTATGGGAAGAAGATGATGTCTTTTGGATGTCTTGTTCAAAGACACTCAGATTATTGTATAAATCATCTATTGACAGTGTGTCAATATTCTCCTTCGTTCTCATTGTCATGGCTAGACTGTCCCACGCAGGAGGAAGGGACCTCAAAAACTTGTGATTTGCGTCTTCATCTGACACACCAGCGGTAGGAGTTTTTGGAACCTATCATACCCTTTTTCTAAGATTTCCTTAGATGAGATAGTAAATGCTTCAAACTGTTGTTTCAAAACATCTTTTTGCATTTTCTTCGAGTTCGCATTACCACCAAACCGTGTCTTGATGGCTGCCCAGATCTCTTTGGCATCATCCATGCCATGAAAACGTCTGAGATGATCTTTTGGAACAGCCATTAGCAGTAGTGTTCTAGCTTTCCTTTCTTTCTCATCAGCAAACTGTTCTTCCTGTGTGGCTGGAGGAAGAACCCTGTATACACCATCCTTACCTTTGGTGACTCGCTTCTTTGAGTTCCCATTCTGAATCACTTTCCAGACCTCATTATCTATATACTCAAGATAATGTTCCATCTCCATCGCCCACGTATCATAATCATCCTTTTGGAGGACGGGCAGTTTAATGTTTGAAAGTGTATTTGTGGTGGTTTAGCAGGAGCATCTCCTTTGTTGGTTGCTGGTACAGATCCATCCAAAGATGCATCATCATGAAGAGAAAGTTCCTCATCATCATGAAGAGAAAAATTATCGTTTGCAGGATGAGACATGATTATTTGATTTGGTGGAATAAAAGGTTTTGATCTATGTTCAATCTTGTGCAAAGTCCCTTTAGTGGCTCTGATACCACTTGTAGGTCCTTATAAACAGGATCTGAATGAGCCTTGAATGACTTATAGTCCTTTGAATAAATCCAAAGATACTGTAAGAGACAATGATTGTGAATATAAATATTGACGCGGAATATCAATATCTATACCAAGATGAACATAAGAACGAATACTAAACTTGCTATTACTATTACTATTTGATTGTGAATACTCAATCAACTCATATGTTTACAATACTATTCTATGTTCCTTTTATAAGCTTAAGGAACCCTAAACGCGTTAAGAGATAATACTTATCTCTTCCTAAATCAACGCTAAATTGATAACTATTACTAATATTACAACAGACTTAACTGTCTGACCAAGCAGTATTAACTTTAATACTGCCAGACTTAAGTTAATGCTGGCAGACTTAACTTGCTCTACCAGACTTAACTTCTATACTAACAGTACTAACTATTCAGCTATTAGTACTAACTATAACTAACAGACTTAACTTTAATACTAACAGTATTAAGTCTGTTTACAATATTTTCCTAACATTAACCAAGTTATATTATGTGAATCCCGGCCCAAAAACTAATTTAACCCGCTAATTATTATAAAAACAAAAAATTTTGACTCGGTCTCGGTTGAACTAAAATAGAAGATGGAAAATAATAAAATAAAATTAATTAGGCTCTCATGGCTAAGTTATAGCTTTCTTTGATTTCTCGATCGATAAAACAAAAAATTTTAAATTAAAGGATTCGCAAAGATTTTAAATTGATGATTTTAATAATAATCGGCTAAAATAATAAAAATGAATTATTTAAAATTTAGAAATTAATTATAATTTCATATTAAGTAGTGACCTTAAGTACGGAGAATTTTTAATGATAAAAATAAAGACGGTTACACTTAAACGGATAAACTGCCTATATCGGCTTAAGATTAACAAGAACGGGAAATTGTGAATCGCGTAAATCGTAGAAAACAAATGTTCACTTTACAAGAAAAATAAGAATGAAATATGGATTAAATATGGACATTAAAAGACGGATTGTTACAAATCATTAGCTAGACATATTTAACACATTTTATTAGGCATTCAATCAAAACAGCGAATGAAGGACAATAATCAGAAAGTCAACTTATTGGGTCAACAAACTAACAATTGGTCAAACACATTCAAGATTGCAACTTACATATGATATACAGAAGAATTAACCTAATATAAGTTATCTGGTAAAAACTATTAGGTATAAATCACCCCACATAATTTCATGTATAAATTGCCCTCCTATGTGTATAAATCGCCCCATATTGAAAAGTGTATAAACCGCCCCCTTATTGAAAAGTGTATAAATCACCCCCTTTATGTAATGATGTATAATCTCCCCCTAGAAAAATGATATATAAATCGCCCCCTAAAAAATGATGTATAAATCGCCCCCTATAATGGTGATGTATAAATCGCCCCCTTTATCAATGAGGTGTATAAATCGCCCCCTTTATTAGGTATGTATAAACCGCCCCCTTTAAAATTTATACTATCACAAATCTTAATATTAGGCAACTAGAATACACACACACATGAACCAAATCATACACAATCATTATCTAGCAGATTTAACATGAATCAACCATAAAAATTTCCACTTATGGCATAAAATAAGTAGAACGACTCGTTATACCCAAGACATCAAGATTTTATAATCAAACCATGAATCTTTTTGTTCAAACACATTCAAGAATGTACTCTAATACCTATTAAACACAAACCCACTAACATTTAACATATGCTTCCTTAAACCCAAATTTTTGAACACAAGAATCAAGCATAAAGCATTCATATGTTATCCTCATGTAAAATTGTTATACACGAGTGTTCTACAACCCTTACCCATCAAAACCCCTCAATCAATTTAGGATTTGAACCACTTTTGATTTTCATGAACCCTAAACTAATTTCTAGGGATTTTGAGCAAACATTCGTGATTCAACCTAATTCTTTTTGCATATTAGTTGTTTAGATGGAAAGGGACACTTTTTTAATTTACATTAAGGCTTGAAATTCACATATATGAAGGTTCTTGAATTTTTTTCGAGTAGTAATGGAGGAAGAGATAAAACAAAGAGTGTTTGGGTTTGTATGTGTGATGCGGAGCGAGTAAAGGGGTGTTTGTGTTTGAAACTTTAGGTTTTGAACACAAATGCCCCCTGGACTATATACCCCTTCCTATTTTTCATTAATAACTTTCTTAAGGTTTATACTAGTTTGCCTTTTAACACTTTTAGTCCCTAAAGTATTCTAAACTAGACTAAGCTTTAAGTTTTGCTATCAAATACCTAAAGGCAACAACACATAACATATTAAGCACGAAAAAGTTAAAATTAATTAACTTCTCGATAAATATTATTCCATTATAATTTAAAAGCCTTTTTGCTTTTATTACTTGATGATTTTGAAGAAGATTATTTGACATTTTCTCCCCCTCCAACAATGACCCGTTTTTTATTTAAAGAGTTGTATTCGTTGTTTGAGTGGTCAAATGCCTTGAAAAATGATTTTCTGATGAAACCGAAAGATGATTAAGTTTTTTTTTGAAAATCAACACCATAAAAAATAAGATTTCTCTTATTTTGACAAAGAAATGCACTGACACGTATCTTAATTTTTATAAAGGAAGCACGGGTTGTGTTGCAAAGTAAACACAAGCCTTTAAATGAATATGAAGTAATTCATTCCCGAGAAAAATGAATTTCCCATTATGAGGTCATTTTTTCTTTTTGTCAAAATACTTGCCTTTAAATTGAAGACCGAGTTGCTATCAGAAATAATAGCAAGCCATATGGCATGTTTCAAAACATTTTGAACTTCTGCTCGAACTTCATTTACAGCCTCGTATCATTATTGAATGACATTTCTAAGGTCGTAAATGTTATCGATTTTCAAAAGAGATGTCATGAAAACCTATTTTTGTATTTTTATAATTTTTATAATTTTCTATTTTTTTCTGGTTTTATATTTTTATATTTTCTTTGTTGATCTCAATCCTTGATCGATTCCTTAGCTTGTCTAAGGTTAAATTACATTGGATAAATCCAAAATAACTTGTTGTAGAAACTTTGTATGTATACTAAAGTGTATGCGGAATCTACACCTTAATATCTAGAAGTATTATGAATAAAACAGCAATTGTAAATGAACAAAGATATAACCAAATGCTCCAATATTATTAGATCAATTATACGAGTACTCTTCACTAGTACTAGGGTTTAGAACCTTGAAGCTTTTTAATCGACTTCACAACTATGAAAACTTGTATATGAACTAATGCCCCTAGAGCCTCCTTTTATAGACCAAGGAGTCCTACAAGGCTTACAATACTTTCCTAAGATACCATTACCTTTTCTAAAAGAAAACGTAATCTCTTAAACAAATACAGTATACATATCTTTTACAAAAATAACTCAATACTTATCTTCGTAAGTATTCTTGTTCTCCAGGCAATCCTTATCTCTTTACTCGTCTTTATCCTTCTGACAGTAGTAATTCTTCTAGAAGTTGTAATCCAGCAGCATAAACTTTTGTACCAGCAGTACTGATAAACATAAGCACTAGTAACATTAGTACTTGCAGTACTAATACATACTAACAGTAGTAACTGTGTACTAGCAGTCTTAACATTACTACTAGCAGCACTAACTACTTAGCATATATTTCAATCTTCAACTCTGAGCAGTCTTAACTTCAACAAGCATCAATAACTTAATACTAACAGTACTAACTTATACTAACAGTAGTAACTAGCAGTAGTAACTTTATACTACCAGTACTAACTACTTAGCATAATTTTCATTAGTATCACCAACAGTACTAAGTTATGCTTGGCAGCACTAATATATACCTGAGCAGTAGTAACTTTATACTACCAGTACTAACTACTTAGCATAATTTTCATTAGTATCACCAACAGTACTAAGTTATGCTTGGCAGCACTAATATATACCTGAGCAGTAGTAACTCTAAGAATCATCTTGAAGTCTTTAAGTCCCAACATTCTTTTTGAAAAATTTATATAAAATGAAAAATCTTTCTGGGTTTTTATATTTTCTTATATACATATGATTCACAAGATATACCACGAGTTACAACCATTACTCGTCCTCTTCCTCTGTCAGACGTTGTAGTGTTTCCGGAGACATGCTTCTCATACCAAGCTTTACGATCAAGAAGTTGAATCTTTCTCGTGGTAAGGGTTTGGTGAAGATGTTAGCCAGTTGATATTCAGTCTGAATAAAGTATAGTTCCACTATTCCATTCTCCACTTGATCCTTTATAAAATGGTAGCGTACATCGATGTGCTTGGCTCTTGAGTGTTGAACGTTGTTGCAACATAGAGAAATCACACTTTTGTTGTCGCAGTACAGAGGAATCTTATTGAATGTAAACCCATAGTCTGTTAGCTATGATCGCATCCAAAGGATTTAAGCACAACACCCAGATAAGGTAATATATTCAGTCTCTATACTCGAGATCGCAGTGTACTTTTGCTTCTTGGAAGACCAGCTAACAAGTTTATCACCTAAGAATTGAGCGCTTCCTGATGTACTACGTCTAGTATCCTGACACCATGCGTGATATGCGTCTCAATATGCTGTTAGAGACATACCGGTATCCTTCGAGTACCAGAGACCCATGTTAATGGTTCCCTTTAGGTATCGAAAGATCCGCTTAACCGCATTTAAGTGCTTTTCGGTAGGCTTTGCCTGATACCGGGCACATAAGCAGACTGCATAAATAAGGTCGGGTCTACTGGACGTCAGATACATGAGGGATCCAATCATGCCACGGTAATGTGTAGCATCAACTGGTGTCCCCTGTAGATCTGCATCCAGTTTATTCTTTTCCACCATAGGTGTGTCTACAGAATCACTAGTGAGCATACCATATTTTTTAATAATTTCAGAAGCATATTTTGATTGGTTTATGAAGATGCCTCTAGGACTTTGAGAAATTTGTAATCCTAAAAAGAATGACATTTGCCCCATCATTGACATCTTGAACTTAGTGGTCATAAGATTAGCAAACTCATCACACATAGCAGTATTAGTTGATGCAAATATTATATCGTCGACATAAATTTGTACCAGTAATAAGTCGTTTCCTGCTTTCCTTGTGAAGAGTGTTGGATCGACTGCACCTTTGGAGAAATGTTGTGAGATGAGGAAGCTTGACAGCATGTCGTACCATGCACGTGGTGCTTGTTTGAGACCGTAAAGGGCCTTTTTGAGCTTGTACACATGCGATGGGTTGTCCTGATAAAAAATCCTCTTGGTTGAGAAACGTAGAAATCTTCCTTGAGCTCGCCATTTAAGAAAGCCATTTTGACATCCATCTGGTAGGTCGTCATATTCTTGTTGGCGACATTTGCTACGACAATACAAATGGCCTCTATTCTTGCAACCGGTGCGAATGATTCTTCAAAGTCAATTCCCTCCTCTTTCCTGAATCCTTGAGCAACTAATCTAGCCTTGGTCTTTAGTACCCTGCCAAAATTTTCTTTTTTGACCTTGAAGATCAACCAATTCCCAAACTTGTAGTCTTTCAAATTCCTGAATTTCTTCTTGCATTGCCTCAATCCATGAGGATTCGAGCATAGCTTCTTTGAAGTTCTTTGGTTTTACAGAAGTTAGGAAGGCATCAAAGTAAAACCACATGGCATCAGTTTCTAGTTGCTTTCTCATGGAGACTGGTCAATGTGGCTTTTGTCTCACCAATCACATTTGCTAATGGATGATCATTAGTCTATTTACCAATTAGTTCTAATGAAGAGTGAGAGGATTGCACATTTGACGATGATTCTTGTGAAGTAGAAACATCATGAAGAGGTTCATGACATGGATCATCAAAAAGTGCATTTGGTATGGGTTCTTCAACACCTTGTGAGATGATTGAGGATTGTTGTTGTTGGTTAGTTGATGAAGTACTTGATGAAGGCGCATCTTGATCAATGGTTGTTGATGAAGGTGAACCGACTATATCAACAGCTCTTGGTGCAGTAGCTACTGGAACTGGAGAAACAACACTTGATGGAGGGTTGAAGTATTCATCGAACATAGGTTAAAACAAACGATCCCAATCATTTCTTGTTGGTTTATTAAAAAGTTGTTGAGGAACAGGGTTTGAAACGAGTCCTGAATTGGATGTTGCAGGAGTTATTAATTGAAGCCCGGGTCCTGAACTGAATTGTTCAGAAGCCATTGTTGTCAGCTCATCGAACGTCACATGAATAGTTTCCATAATTTTCTGGGTTCTCCTGTTATAGATTCTGAAAGCTTTCTTTGCGGGTGCGTAACCAACAAAAATACCAATATCGGCCTTTGCATTTTGTTTGCCCAAATCCTCACTGTCATTGGTCAGATAACAGAGTGAACCAAAGACATGAAGAAACGATAAATCCGGCTTCTTGTCGTGCATTAGCTCATATGGAGTTTTGTTGTATCGAAGATGGATCAGGGAACAATTTTGGGTATAACAAGCTGTATTGATTGCTTCGGCCGACAAAAATAATGGAGCTTTTGAAAATATCAACATTGTACGAGCAACTTCTACTAAAGTTCGAATTCGTCTTTTGACAACGCCGTTCTATTGAGGAGTGCGAGCGACAGATGTTTGATGCGTGATACCGACTTTCTTATAAAATTCACGAAGAGTTTGATTGACGAATTCAGTTCCATTATCTGTTCTAACATTATGGACTATGGCATTCAAACGAACTTGAATATTTTTGATGCATTTGATGATAGCGTCAGGAGCTTCATCCTTTGTCCTCAGAAATTTGACCCAAGTAATTCGTGAGTAGTCATCAACAATCACTAAGATATACTTTTTCCCATTAATGCTCTCCACACGCATCCGGCCACAAAGATCCATATGCAGAAGATAGAGTTTCTCTTGGTTAGTGTCTTCAGCTTTGGGTTGATGAGAGGATTTATTGCTTTTACCTAATGCACATGCTGAACATATATGATCTTTCTTGAATTTAAGCTTTGGAATGCCTCGTGCAAGACCGTCTTTGGCTAGCTTGTTAAGAATACCGAAGTTGAGATGAGATAACCGACGGTGCCATAACCAGCTCTTAGTCTTTGAAGCTTTTGATAGTATATAGATTAGAGAAGTCTTTAGCATGTCATCAAGAGAAATTGTGTACAAGTTTGTGTCTCTAGATCCTGAAAGTAGACCAACACCTTCTAAATTCTGAATAAAGCAAGTGTTTTTCCAAAAAGAAACTTCAAGATCCGCATCGCAAAATTGTACAACTGAAAACAAGTTATGTCCAAGCCCATCAACATAGTATACCCTTGAGATAATTACGTTTCCCAGCTGATAGTCACCATACCCCCTAATCTTTGCAATTTGGTCGTTCCCAAATCTAACTGTTCCTAAAAATTTACTAACGAAGTTCATGAGCTGAGAGCGATTCCCTGTCATATGTTTAGAGCATCCGGAGTCTAGATACCAGAGAACAATCTGGATAACCTGTCATTGACAAGAGGAGAAGAAGATGGAACAACTGTATCATTGGATCTCTAAGAATGATTGGGTTCCGAGTTGTTAGCAATCTTAGATTCTTAAATCTTAGCTTTTTTACTCGAACCTACTGATTTTACTTGTTTGGGTCTCCTGCTATAGACTTTAATCTCTAGTTTTTGTGTTTCACCTGAATTAGAAGTGGTTTCCTTAAGATGCACTATTTTCGTAGGAGTGATCCTAGTTAAAGGGCACGAGTTACCAACTATAGTGAAAAGTCTTCCTGTTGGTTTCCACTTATATTCTACTTCAGTGAACACTTTACCCGTAGGTTTCCAAATATTATGATGGCTTTTCTTAGCAGACGTATATTTAGAGCGCACATTTATATTATTCACAAAATCAAGGAAACACACATCATGATTTGCATCAAACATACATTGTTTACATTTAACATAAATTAACTCAGAATTCTCATTTAACATAGTATGCTTAACATTTGCATCACAAATAAGGTCTTTAACATGATTCTATTTATTAACTTTCCTAGGTTGGGCTTCTACTTTATTCTTTATGTTGCTACTTAGTGTGTGTGAGATCCTATCATTCTTTTTATTGCATGTAGGCTGTCATCTGCAAGTACTAGTAGAACACTTTTGTGAAAACTAAAGAATCATTGTAAGCTCAGATTGTTTAGATCTTATATCTAGGATAAATTAATAACAAAGGAGGAATATTCAATACATAGAATCATTGTGATTAATACAACGTTTTTCATCATTATCTTCTATGATACATGACTACTACAAGCCCTAATTCTACCTTGATCAATAGTAGAACGTGTTATCTAAACTATAACAAGGAATCAAAGATCCTTAAGGCTAAACCAACCAAACCTATGCATCTACATTATGTAGAACACGCCTAGACACACACACACACTTTTCTGGATGTTTACATCTTGACACATCCAAAACAATACGGCCTATATCTCTTTATATACTAGAGATATTAGGTTTACAAAGGATAAGTATAAAGAAAGCAAGTAAATCTTTTAAACAAATATAATTATCTTCAAGAATCTTTAAAATCTTCCATCTTTTATAGAATTCTTGAATTGTCATTTAAGTCCCTCTTAATTCCTTTTCATTCATTGTTTTGTCTTATCAACTCAAAATATATTTCCCAACAATCTTCCCCTAGTTGATAATGATAAAACCAAATAAGCACAAACTTCTCCTGAAGTTAATATATATGAATGAAACATACTTTCCCTTAATCTATGCAATTCCACCAAGGATCTGTAAGTTGCACATCTTCTTTGTAAATTGTCTTCCCCTTTTTGTCATAATAAAATAGGGGACTAAAGTATGCAACTTTGATTTCGACAACCACAAACCACTATCACACTTCATGACACACCTTAAGATAAATGAACTTGATCAGTAGAAACTTAAACTAGCAGTAGTAACAATGACTTACAGTAGTAAAAACCTTCACCCCATGTGGTACATGTAAATGGTTAAGCATTTTAACAATAAGCTTCCCCTAAAACCCATATGTTAACCTGTAACACCCCCATTTTGAAATATAGCAGCGAAAGCTAATCTAGGGTATTACTTCATGGATCAACAGACATAATCATAGAAAACGACTCATAAAGAGACGTTTTAGAAAATTTAGTTATCATTCAATATAATTAGAAAAACAGAGGTCCCAAAATCTACATGAAAACATAAAGTTTGAATGATAATAAGTTTGGACGTCCTCAAGTCCAATGCCACTTAAACACCCAACAAAACGCACACCTTTTAGTTGTTAATAAAAACCACACGCAATGCCCTTTGAGGGTTGCTGCTGTGGTGGTGGCGTCGCGCTTAAAGGGGGCAGCGGGGGTGACGGAGGTGGTGGTTTCGGTGTGGTGAAGGTGATGATATGATGACGAAAAGGATGAAGATGGTGGTTGGAGGTGTTATAGGGTGATGGTGTTGATGTCGCGGTGGTGTTACTGTGGCAGTGAGGAAGGCAGTGGTATGGAGTGGGTGTTGACGGTGGCGCGTGGAGGCCAGTGGGAGGGTGATCGGATAGACGGAAGATGGAGGAGCATTATGGAGTGGGCCGAAAGTCCCGCCAGGAAAAGTTTTCTGGCAGTGGTGGTGGTCGCCGGCTGCCGGAGGTGAGAGAGGGAGAAGGAGAGTGTGTATTTTTTTTTATATTGAAAATGAAATGAATGAAGTGAAATGAAATGAAATATATATATATAAACCTAAATGTAAATTGTTTAATAGTTGAGGGACCAAAAGTGTAACATTTTTAGTATAGTTTTTATAAATATCGTTTCGGGACTCGTTTGAGCTACTTAACGGACGATTCAAATCTCGAAACTTGCGCCATTGTTTTTCTAATCATTTTTCTGATAAAAATGAGTATTTACTTGTTAATATTTCATAAATATTTTTATTTAATAAAAAGTGTTAATTAAATCTATTTAATTATTTTCTCGTTTCTAAATCTTTCGAGGGCATTTCAGTCACCGTTCTGACTGATTCTTTTCTTCTGGGTCTCAGTCAAAACAAAAAATTGTCAGGTAATGTTCGTTTTTACTCAATTGCTTAGAGTCCGATTCGTGAAAATGTGATTTAGTGGATCGTTTTTGATAAATCAGTTATAAAAAAAAATAAAATTATAAACAACTAACATGTAATAATAAATATGATTTTTGTGTTTTAACACCTTAGGAATGTGTTTTGTATATTTTTTCTTACTAGTTAAGTCTTATATAAGCTTAACTAAGGTAAGAAACTCTATTAAGTTAACTAGCGGGTTAAGTTTAAAAGGCAAATATCTAAAAGATATTTTAGAAAATATCTAATAAATATCTTATAAATATCTAATAAATACTTTATAAATATCTAATAAATTCTTTCTTATAATTAAAAAACGCGACTATGAACCAAGGTTGAGAACAAAGATACACGGTTTCATAAAATGATATTTATGATCATGACGATAATATTGTCGTAAATTTTTACGATGCTCAAAACGATTAACGAACGCACCGATTCCCAACCGTTACTCGCAAAACGTCAAAAATAAAAATTATCAATTCTTCTCCAAATTTTTCATAATAAAATACGAAAATATTTATTATCGACAAATAAAATGTTAAATGTCGACACTCACTCACGGAAACTCGTAAAATAGATGACGTCGAAAATGACCTGAAAATACGGAATGTTACAGTCCTTCCCCGTTAAATGAGCCTTGTCCTCAAGGCTCAAGTTGCGACACTTGACGAAGGTACGGGTTTGGAGAAAGATGCGGATTTTTCATCCGAAATTGTGATTGATAAGAGTTAGGTTTTAAAGTGATTACTCTAGCATGACATGTCCTTTCCTGAATACATAGGTAATCAGTCTATGCACCAAATACTACATAGTGATTAAGCTATGTATATTTTAGGAGTCCAAATGATGGTAATGCTCCATTTTCGTCAAAATAGTGTGATGTGGAAATGTATCAAAATAGTTTTATAACTAAATGAAATAGTCAGTAAAGTAAACGTGAAGTAGCTCATAGGGTGACAACAAAATGGTCTATAGGTTGACATCGAGATTGTTTGTAAAGTGATAGGTCATAACAAGTATAAAGAATATCCGAACAAACGCAGAAGTAGTCAAAGAAAATGAACGTAAAGAACTATTCAATCAACAAAATGGTATAAAGGGTCGTGTTCTAAAGGTATGTGCTCCAAGGTGACACGTATGAGGTGACAAGTTAAAGTCGCGAAAAGTTCGAAGTAAATCGTAATAGATCAAAAAAAGAAAATATCCCATAGGTATAGGTATTCTTATATAATACCAGTATTGACACTCGAAGGAGTAAATGAGAAATCAGGAAGTACACGAAAATCAGAGTGATCAATAATTATAACGGACCGATATAGGGTAAATAGTAAGACATCATAAGATAGACGTAAGAGAGCGAAATCATAGTCAAGTATTAAATACTCATTATCCATGTAATAGTATTAGGGATGCAAAAGAGAGCATATAAGTTACCTGGGAGCAAGCGCGTGCGGATATCGGATAAAACAAGGAAAGACTCTATATTTTGAAAAACATGGTCATAGTCTAGGTTTTGAAAACGACCAGTTCATCTAATGACTCAGCTCTGGATACCAATCTGGTAACACCCCAAAAATCAGGAACAACGCAGCGGAAAGAGTAACATATTTGGGGTGCTACTTATCATAAGTCCATAACACACAAGTCACAGAAAACGCCTCAAAAAGAACTTTAAATAAATCAATCAAATTCGTTATATTAAAATCAGAGTTTACAAATTATTTAATGGTACTCAAATTATTATGCGTTCAAAAATATATCTGCGCGACTTGAATGCTCCCAATGCTCCACTAGCAAATAATGACCTGAGAAAAACATGCAAAAACGGTCAACATAAAGTTGGTGAATTCATAGGTTTAAGTGAAAAGTAGTGGTTGAAAGAATTTTAAGAATGTATTTGTAAGAAAAGTAGCGTTACAGTATTTCAAAGTGTTATTTCCGAAATCCAAGTAGTGATTCAGTAAATCAAGTAATGTTTAGTAGTGGACCACAAGATCGAAGTAATGGTGGACTAAGTACATATTCCGAAGTCCAAAACAAGTAATGTAGACAAGAGAAACACATTCAATAACAAGTCACAATATATATTATTCACTAAGCTCATGACATCGAGAGCTGTTATTCGAAATTATATAGGGAATGCAACCAGAGTTCGTATTATAACGGATTTCACCAGTAATCGTATTTGCAGACCAGTAATCGTAATTTAATGGTTTTGCACCATAATACCGTATTTTGTAATGGAGTGCACCATAATCGTAATTATATGGATTTAGCACCAGTAATCGTAATTATAATGGATTTGCACCAGTAATTGTGGCTCTTAGGCAATAGCATTCATGCAATAATCTGGATAGCATACAATTTTGAAAACACTTGTGTCCAAAGTAAAACAATCATGTTGTTCAAAATTCACGGTTTCAAATATAGGTATTCAACGATCCAAATCAGGTAGTAAAACAAATCAATTAAGTTTCACTTAGTAAAACGAGCATGTATTCCCCTCGCGGGTTTATAAAACATTGAAAAGATTGAAATGCGAGACTATGAACTCACATTGATTAAAGTCCACGATCAATTAATCCAATTAAATCACAACTGAATCTGCAACGATCTCGACCACGACCCTATAATTATGTCGCTCTATTATAATACACGTATTAAATATGATCAACTGATGCGTACATCGTTACCCCCAAAATCTACATATTTTTTACATGTATACATACAGTATATATGATGATGAATAACCACTTCGCGTCTTTAAAACCTTACACCCTTAATTATATTTTACGTAATATATACTATTTTCCGATCTATCAAAACGTATGTCGTAATAAGTATCGAAAGTTACTATTTTTAGACTCTCGTTTTTAAGAACCGAACAATGGTCTTAACACTATAATATGAAATAATATATCTACCGACCTTATTTTTATACCTCAAAATCGTCAACTCCAATGTATTATATAGTTAAAATATCCGTTGACCGTTAACGATGACCTTTAGTTTCGACCCGCTATATCTAAAGTTTAAAACTGCATAAGCCTCCGCAATGCAAAGGAAAATAAAGTCAATTAACGAACACAACTTTCGTGTATTCAGCCGGAAGTCTGAAACGGACCTCGAAAGTGCCACATCGTTAATTTATAATCTGCCAGATTTAATATAAATATTAAAATTAACTTATTTATTCACTAACGTATAATTCGATTACACTCCAGTTTTCTTCGTTTGTGAAGTTAAAGTCCCGTTTTATGTCTAAACGTCCGTAAAAATATAATTTGTTATCTTTTGTAAACCAAAGTCTAACTTATCAAAGTCTCGAATTCCGAATCCCATGTTCCGTTTTCTGCCATTAATTATTCGTTATATAAAGGCACTAAAGTCCATTTTTAGTCCAATTCTTGTCTCAAATATGTCTAATACCGCTTATAACTTTATAATTAAATCTCGTTTAATAATGTTATCCATGTTTTTCAACTAGACCGCGCAGATTCTACATAATTTGTTCCATCACATATACACTCTTAATTCATTTTAAATGAAACAATGTATATAGTTTGCTGTGTAAACCAAACTCACCCTTTATTGGTGACAACACACTCAAACGCGACGCACCCCGGCTGTTTTCGCAGCCAAACCCAACAGCCCCCGGCTGTTAAACCAAACAAACAAACAAACACCCCTTTGGTGTTGATATATAGCACAAACCAAATCGCATCCTAATCTAATTCAAACCAAAACACACCCGTTTGAATTTCGACAACCAAACCCTGCTTCCCAGTTCAGCCAACCGCCCGGCTGTCCCCGCAGTCAACCCGAACAAACCACCCGCGGGTGATATCTTCACAGCCCAAACGCAAAAAACCCCGGTGGTGCTTCCCTACAAACCGAACACCCCTCATGTGGTTGACACCCTGCGAACCAAACGCACCTGTCGTGGTGCTAAACCTCCAACACCAACGCGACCCCATGGCTGCTGCCGAAGTAACCCCAACCAAAACGCACCCTTTTAGTTGTTAATAAAACCACACGCACCCTTTGAGGTGGCTGCTGTGGTGGTGGCGTCGCGGCCGTAGAGGGGGGCAGCGGGGGTGACGATGGTGGTGGTTTCGGTGTGGTGATGGTGATGATATGATGACGAAAGGATGATGATGGTGTTGGTGGTGTTATAGGGGTGATGGTGTTGATGTCGCGGTGGTGTTAGCTGTGGCAGTGGGGAGGCAGTGGTAGTGGAGTGGGTGGTGACGGTGGCGCGTGGAGGCGCGTGGGAGGGTGGATCGGATAGATCGGAAGATGGGGAGCATTATTGGAGTTGGCCGGAAAAGTCCCGCCGGAAAAGTTTTCCGGCGATGGTGGTGGTCGCCGGCTGCCGGAGGTGAGAGAGGGAGAAGGAGAGTGTGTATTTTTTTTATATTGAAAATGAAATGAATGAAGTGAAGTGAAATGAAATATATATATATAAACCTAAATGTAAATTGTTTAATAGTTGAGGGACCAAAAGTGTAACATTTTTAGTATAGTTTTTATAAAATACCCGTTTCGGACTAATTCGTTTGTGCTACTTAACGACTAATAAAATTAAGCGATTCCAAATCTCGAAACTTGCGCCATTGTTTTTCTAATCATTTTTCTGATAAAAATGAGTATTTACTTGTTAATATTTCATAAATATTTTTATTTAATAAAAAGTGTTAATTAAATCTATTTAATTATTTTCTCGTTTCTAAATCTTTCGAGGGCATTTCAGTCACCTTCTGACTGTTTCTGGGTCTCGGTCAAAACTAAAAAGTTGTCAAGAAGTCGTTTTACATCAAATTGGCTTTAGAGTCCGATTACGTGAAAATGTGAATTAGTGGATCGTTTTTGATACAAGTCATTTATATATAAAAAAAATTAAAGAACGACTAACATTTAATATAAAATATGATTTTTGTGTTTTAACACCTTAAGGAAGGTGTTTTGTATATTATGTCTTACTAGTTATGCTTTTTATAGGGCTTAAACAAGGTTAAGAAACTCTAGTTAAGTATAACTAGGTTAAGTTAAAGGAAAATATCTAGAAAGATATTTTAAGATCAATATCTAATAAATACTTATAAATATCTTATAAATATCTACTAAATATCTTGTAATTTAAACGCGAAGCTATGACCAAGGTATGAGGAACAAAGATGACACGGTTCATAAAAATGATATTATTATGATCATAAAATAATATGTCGTAAAATTTTTACGATGCACAAAACGCTAACGTAACGAGCGATCTAAACCGTTGATCGCTGAAACGTCAAAAAATAAAAATTAGCATTCTTCTCCCAATTTTTCATAATAAAAATACAAAATATTTATCGTATCGACAAATAAAATGATAAATGTCGACACTAAGTAACCCACTCACGGCAAACTCGTAAAAAGAGGACGGTCGAAAATGACCTGTAAAATACGGAAGTATACATGAAACCATTTAAAAGTAAAACTATGGGTTATAGCTAAGTCCTGTAGATTCTAAATCAGTTGGATGTCCAATCCAACTCTTTAACGGTTTGAAAATGACGTTAAAAATGAAATGGTGAAAAGAAATTTCATCAGTTCCGAATTATAACTGACCTCGATGTATAAAAGTAACATAAGTATATTTATGACTAAAAGATGAACAAAAAGGGGTTTACATCTATAAAGTGGACTTAAATATGAAGCCAAGATATAAATATATAAATTATACTATTTACGATTTATAAACTACGACTATTTTCTTAACACGAAAGTATATAAAATTTTCTAAAAACCCGAACACTATATTATGTAAAATGGTTTTATGACTAAAACCCGAAGGTGGATAATGACTCGTTTCTTTGGATTTTTTAAAAAAGGCTAATAAACTTATAATAAAAGTATCCCGACCCTGAGAACCCGAAAACTTATAATAAAAGTTGTATACTAGCTAAAATGGCCCGTAAGACCTTATTGGACCACTAGGCCCAATGAGACAAAATGGACTATATGGACTTAGCATTAGGCCCAACCCACTTGGACACTATAAATGGGCTAAGACCTGGTCTAAAAATGATAATATCTATAAAAGAGCTTAATGGACTTGGTTAATGGGCTTAATGGGCTTTTGGGCTAATATGGACAATACTAGTTGAAATGGCTAAAAGTGGCAAATTAAAAACATGTAAAAGCTTAAGTTTAAAATACTTACATCATATAAACTTGATCATAATGTTAACTACATGTATACATATATTTACTTTATTTATGAGTTCTCGTTAATTATTACCGACTAGAAACCTAAGGACCCGTTACTAATTGTATAAGGTCTTGGGTTTGATCGACCTCGCCACTCCCGTAGTTCTTATCATATCGCTATTCTCTTTCGACATTCACTATTGAGTCATACCTCTGGCATTTTAAATACTTTAATTGTTTTATAAACCCGCAAGACGGAGGATAACATCTGTTTTTAAAAATCTAGGAACACAAGCGGACCCGATGTATGGTAGTAGCCCTTGATTATTATAAAGTTAGCTTAACTCGCTAGATAAAAGACCCGCGAAATCATGATTTTTAACTACCAGTAATGTAGACCTTATACATAAAAAGTACTTAATTTGGAGTGCCCGACCTCCAATCTTGAACGACTGCTATCGTCATGTGTCGGGAAAATGACACTACGAATATGTTGTATAGAGAGTAATATGCACTCATAGCGAGGGTGTATAGTGGGCGATTTTTTATTATAAGGAACGTTCAATGTCCATGAGGCGTATAATAACCCCCTATAACTTTGTCCTATCCCACTCGTTATGTCTTGATGATTTTTGATAAATGATACTGTGTTCGGATTTTAAATAATAGTATAAAACATTATGGATTCACTCAACATTATTGTTGACTTTTAGCATGTTTATCTTCTGGTCCTGGAAGGTAATTCGGTGGATAAGATTAAGGAGAATGTTAATGAAATAAATATTTGAAGGAAGGCCCCAATTAAAGAAAGAACATATCGAGAGAAAACCATTGAAAATGATGTATTGTGTATGAAAATATGTGAACCGAATGTTGTGAAACTTTTATTTCGAATGGTTATATTTAAAAACATCTCTTTTTGAGTCGTTTTCTATGCTTGAGTTATTGTATTAAGACGTAGCACCCCAAATGACCCTTCCGCTGAGATATATAAAAATGGGGGTGTTAAAAAGTATGTAAAAAAGATTGTAAACGAATATGTAAACAAGTTGTAATGAGCATGTATTCTACCCCGAGATTTATAAAGCAATGTAAAACAAATGTAAAACAAGTAAAAGAGGGGCTATAAACTCACCTTACACAAGTAGTGAATTCGAGAAATATCATCAAAGTAAAACGTGAGACCAGTTCCTACACGCGACCAATCGAGACCAAAAGTGGCAAAGTTGACTGATGAAGAAATGAGACTCATTCTAGAGCTCAAACCCGTTGTGTAACTCCATTGATTAACCCCAAATCACCACTTAGTCTCCAACTAATCATCCATAAAACACTTCCTTACACTAGAGTAGAAACAAAATAAAAATGAAAGAAACTACTAACTGATCTTTATCTAAACAATGGAAAATAACAAATTTAAATTTGACAAAAATAATGTTTGTAGCCGATTATCAAGCGACTATTAAACGAGAAAAAAAGGACTAATCTCAAAGACCAAACGTGATTGAGATTTCAAATATGTAACATGAAACAAAGATGCATAAGGTTCAAAGCTTTATAAAACTAAAGATCATAAAACTCATATTTAGATTAAACGATAATTATGTTTTACAGAAACACTGAAATAAAGATTTGGAAAACCTCATTTGGCGTAATTGAAAATATGTTAGCTAGAACCATATCAAATTAATAAACCAAATGCAAAAGAAATTAAAATAAAAAGGATGCCATTTAAAGCTAGTTTGAACTAATCGATACATGAAAAAAAGAAATTTTAAAGCAACATTTAATGATCACTACTGCTAATAAATGATACCTCAAATTGAAAGAAATGAATGAAAGTTGTTGTCTGTGTGTTTTTGACCAAACCCAAGATGTTGTGCGGCGTTGTATTAGCTTCCTTAATCTACATGATTCATTTAGGTTTTATAAACAGGTAAAATAAAACTTGGGCTTTTGATGCTATTGGGTTGATATGGGCCTTTTGGCCTTGGACATCAACTTGTTGTGATTGAGTTAAAACATGGGCTAGGCTAGGCTTATGTCATCGGGCTTTAATAATCTTTGATAAATGCTTGAAATCCAATGTAATAACAAACATTTACGTAATAATCGTAATTGTAAAGGTACATGACATACGTAACATTTTTATGACGTTTATAACATACTTGTTAAGAGTACACTGACTTATTTATTTATTATAATTATATTTTTATTTTTTTAAGTAAAGAGATTATACCCGGTGAAAATATATAATAATAAAAAAATATAATGTTTAAAGTAAAATAATAATATGTTATGAGTAGAATAACCTCATTTTAAACTTGGTGTGCGTTCAAAGACAATTTTAAGTACGCGCGGGATAACTTTCCGGTTTTATGTCAAATTAACCACGTAACTAATTAAAGTCAAAATAATGCACGTAAAGGTTAAAATTATGACCTTAAATTTACGGGGTGTGACATACTTTCCCCGTTAAAAGAGCTTCGTCCCAAAGCTCACGGTGTAGTATTCGACGATGGTTTAGGGCCGGCGAAAAGATGTAGATATCTCTTTTGAATTTGATCTTCACGTTCCCAGGTAAATTCAGGACCTCTTCATGAATTCCAACGTACTTTAACAATCGGTATACGGCTTTGCTTCAAATGTTTGATCTCACGATCCATGATTTCGAATGGTTCTTTGATGAAGTGAAGCTTGTCGTTAATTTGAATTTCATCGAATGGAATAGCAAGCGTTTCGTCGGATAAGCATTTCTTCAGGTTTGACACGTGAAAGGTACTATGGACTTGACTCAATTGTTCTGGAAGTTCGAGTCGGTAAGCAACGGTTCCATCTTTAGCAAGAATTTTGAAAGGTCCAATATAACGCGGGTTCAGCTTTCCCCGTCTGTCGAAACGTATCCTCACATCTTGGTAACTTTGTCTATGATTACTAGTAGCTTGTATTTTGTTGTGTATTCGAATGATATTCTTAGTCGTTTCACGGTAAAGTGTCGGAGCCAGCGAGTTGACTACCTCAACCTTAGTCTAAGAAGTTGTGATTGATACCCTGTCGGAAAGTTCTCGAACGGTGTGGCCTTGTTGCTGGTACGGTAACTGTTGTTGTAAGAAAATATGACTAAATGTAGATTAGTATTCCAATTGCTTCTGTGGTAACGCTCGTGGTGTATCCTCTATAGTTGATATAGTTTGCTCGCGATGGTGGTCGATGAACACAATGTACCTTGTATCGTATGGGTGGTGTCTCCATATCTTCAATGTAATGACTATAGCTCCTAAACTTAGGTTATGTCAAATACTCAAAAGGCAATAAAATACACAAATATGGTAGCAACGATTACCGAATAAAATAAAAGGCAAAATATAAAATGTTTACATTGTGCATGTAGGTACGGATTAGATGTCACGAGAATCCTTAAAGAAAGGATGGATTATCTGTACTGATAAGAAGCCATACGAAAACTGAGAACTAATGAGTTGTACTAATGATCAAAGGAATAAGTATCAAGTAATATTGCACATCAAGATCGAAGAATGAAATAATAAATGTGAACAAAGGAATCACAGAAAAACTATAAATTTCCAAAAAGAGTAGTTGTCAATGTAAAAAGGCTATATCGAGTATAACGATTTATTATTTGGGTATAATGATGTATAAACAAAGAATGCGAAAATGAGAGATGAAATATATTTATGAAAAAGAAGTAAATGATCCAATCGAATCAATGCAAACGAAAGAATATCCGAACCAATTTTCATGCAAAGCAGAAAACTAACTCAATATGAACAAGATTCCGCAAAGATAAAATAAATCAACAATCATATTAATAAAGCTTTAAAAATATTTTAAGGCAAAAATAACAAAACAACAAAATCATAAAGTAATCAAGAATATCCATACAAATGTAGTAATAGTCAAAGGAAATGAACGTAAAGGATTATTCGATCAACAAAATAAATGCAGAGATTCATTTGTTCTAACATATCATGAACCAAAAGGCTATAGAGAGCCATCTATACGATTAACCGATGCAAACGAGAGACCAAATACAAATAGTTGAAAGAGGCATATCTCTAGAAACAATATATCAAGGATGCTAAATGAGATAGGTGAATTAATTGTACAAACAACTAATTATTAAGAAGAATTAATACCAAATGGCTACAACAAGCATATATTAATAAAATGGTATATCAAGGATGTTAAAATGGGTTATGTGAAATTAATTGTACAAACAATTAATTATTAGAGGGAGTGGAAATATTCATACCATGAAGCGAATAATACATCAAGAATTTTCAAAGAAATGTTTAAAATAAAAATGTCATCATTAGCTATGATGTTCGAGCTTCTCTCTTTGGAGTGGGGGTTGCTGATTGTGTAGTACCCAATGATGTTCTAGTCGGAAGGTGTGACCTTTATTAGCGTGGTCTATCTCAAGGGTCTTTATGCGTGATTCGTTCTTGACATCTCTGATCTTGTTCCGCTCAAGGCAAAAGAGCATGTTAGCAATACGTTGGTTATGAGTCATTGATAGCTACCGAACTTTAAAGTTGTCTTCTTGACGATGCAACTTTTTTTCAAAATCACAAGAAGTAAAGAGAAAGGAATGAGACGTTAATGAGCCGTGTTCCAAAAGTAGGTGTTCCAGGATGGCACGTTACGAGGTGACAAGTTACTAGTCGCGTTCCAATTAGCCGATGTTTCTTCTATCGGGGGTTACATGACCGACGTATGTATTTCAACAGATATGAGGCTAGTGTTTCAAAACTCGAGTTGGATTAATAAAATAACGAAAAGTCAGTACAACTGTGACAAGTTCGATGTTTAGTAAAATAATATATGTCAATTCACAAAACGTTTTAAAGATCACGGTATCACCACGATGTCATAAGAAACACGCTTAAAACCATTGTTTCACTTATAATGTCCTGGGGAAAAGTTTAGAGACCATTGTGTAACTCATAATGTTTTAGAAATAAACAAGACCATTGTGTCACTCATAATGTTTTAAGGAAAGTTCTATTATTTATATAAATAACTTTTATTTAAAACCAACGTGAAATCAACTCGAGGCAAAATAAACGTTAGGTAAACGTAGATGCACATATAGGCAAAGATAAGGCACGTATAGATAAGGATTAAAATCACGTAAGGATCACATACTGGTTATAGACCAGACCTAAAATGCTACCCGATTCTCTATAACCTTGGCTCTGAATACCAATCTGTAACACCCCCAAATTGGGTCGCAGCAAAAATATGTCCGGGAGTGTTACTTCATGAGTACCTTTGCACAAGATGCGAGAGAATGACCTCTAAACATGACGTTTTAAAGGAATCCTGTATTGCTTAGACTCCAATGCACATCAAGTAAGCCAAGCATCTAATTCACATGAGAAAAACATGCTTAAAATTGTCAACATAAAGTTGGTGAGTTCATAGGTTTTGTAAATGTAAATGTTGGATCAAAGATTTGTAAAGAGTATATCACTTATTATAATAGTCATCAAAAAATATATGTATGAATGTCAAAATCAAATATTTGTATGACTATTGTATCCTATACAATAGTCACAAAAAGTTAAGTATAGTTGGAATTAAAGCTTTTGTAAAGTATGCATGACCATTGTATCTAATACAATAGTCACTATGTGTAGTTACGATTATACCCCTAAGTTCATAACTGAAATAATAGACATGTGCTCATTCCGGGTGCCCTACCTGGCACACCCGAGCATTGACATAATAGACATGTACTCATACTAGGTGCCCTACCTGACACACCCGAGCATTGACTTAATTGACATGTACTCATACTAGGTGCCATACCTCACAAGAATAGAGACAATCAAACCCGAGCATTGACTTCATTGAACATGTATCTCATACTAGGTGCCCTAAACCTGGCACACCCGAGCATTGACTTAATTGACATGTACTCATACTAGGTGCCCTACCTGGCACACCCGAGCATTGACTTAATTGACATGTACTCATACTAGGTGCCCTACCTGGCACACCCGAGCATTGACTTAATTGACATGTACTCATACTAGGTGCCCTACCTGGCACACCCGAGCATTGACTTAATTGACATGTACCCATACTAGGTGCCCTATCTGGCATACCCAAGCATTAACTTAATGGGCATGAGTATGAAAACGAATTTGTAATCGATCATGTAAATGAGTTTGTAAACGTTCATGTATCCAAGTTTATAATCAATCATGTAAATGAGTATGTAATCATTCATGTAAACGAGTATATGAATGAGTTGCGAAATCAAGTATGCAATCAAGTATGTAAAAGAGATTGTAAACGAATATGTAAACAAGTTGTAATGAGCATGTATTCTCCCCCGAGATTTATAAAGCAATGTAAAACAAATGTAAAACAAGTGAAAGAGGGGCTATAAACTCACCTTACACAAAGTAGTGATTCGAGAAATAATCAACAAGTACAGTACTAAGCGACCAGTTCCTATACCGACTAAAAAAACATACAATCGAGACCAAAAGTGCAAAGTTGACGAAAAGAAATGAGACTCAATCTATAAGCTTCAAACCCGTTGTATAACTCCATTGATTAAACCCAAAATCACCACTTAGTCTCCAGCTAATCATCCATAAAACACTTCCTTACACTAGAGTAGAAACAAAATAAAAATGAAAGAAACTACTAACTGATCTTTATCTAAACAATGGAAAATAACAAATTTAAATGTGACGAAAATAATGTTCATAGCCGATTACCAAGTGACTATTAAACAAGAAAAAAAGGACTATCTTAAAAGACAACGTGATAGATTTCAAAATAATGTAACATGAAACAAAGATGTATAAGGTTCAAAGCTTTATAAAACTAAAGTAACATAAAACTCATATATAGATTATATCAAAATAATGTTTTAACAGAAACACTGAAATAAAGATTTGGAAAACCTCATTTGGCGTAATTGAAAATATGCGAGCTAGAACCATATCAAATTAATAAACCAAATGCAAAAGAAATTAAAATAAAAAGGATGCCATTTAAAGCTAGTTTAAACTAATCGATACATGAAAAAAGAAAATTTAAAGCAACATTTAATGATCACTAGTGCTAATAAATGATACCTCAAATTGAAAGAAATGAATGAAAGTTGTTGTCTGTGTGTTTTTGACCGAACCTGAGATGTTGTGCGGCGTTGTATATCTTCCCTGCATGTTTCGTTTAGGTTTTATAACAGTTAAATAATACTTGGGCTTTTGATGCTATTGGGTTGATATGGGGCTTTTGGCCTTGGACATCAACTTGTTGTGATTGAGTTAGAACATGGGCTCGGCTGGGCTTATGTCATCGGGCTTTAATAATCTTCGATAAATGCTTAAAATCCAATGTAATAACAAACATTTACGTAATAATCGTAATTGTAAAGGTACATGACATACGTAACATTTTTATGACGTTTATAACATACTTGTTAAGAGTACACTGACTTATTTATTTATTATCATTATATTTTTATTTTTTTAAGTAAAGAGATTATACCCGGTGAAAATATATAATAAAAAAAATAATAGTAATGTTTAAAGTAAAATAATAATATGTTATGAGTAGATTAACCTCATTTTAGACTTGGTGTGCATTCAAAAGACATTTTTTAGTGCGAGTCGCGGTGAATAACTTTCCGTTTAGGGGGTCTTGAATGTAAATAACCACGTAAGTAATTAAAGTCAAAATAATGCACGTAAAGGTTAAAATAATGACACTGAAAATTACGGGGTGTGACATAGCTGAGAACCCCCGCGGATCTCGTCTGAATATGCTGTTAGAGACATATCATACCTTTCGAGTACTAGAGTCCCTTTGTTAATGGTTCCCTTTATGTATAGAAAGATCCGTTTAACCGCTTTTAAGTGCTTTTCAGTAGGCTTTGCCTGATACCGGGCACATAAGCAGACTGCATAAATAAAGTCGGGTCTATTGGATGTCAGATACATGAGGGATCTTAATCATGCCACGGTAAAGTGTAGCATCAACTGGTGTCCCCTGTAGATCTTCATCCAGTTTATTCTTTTACACCATAGGTGTATCTACAGAATCACTAGTTAGCAAACCATATTTTTTAATGACTTTAGAAGCATATTTTGATTGGTTTAGGAAGATTCCAGCTGGGCACTTTGAGAAATTTGTAATCCTAAAAAAGAAAGACATCTGCCTCATCCATCGACAAACTAACTTAAGGTGGTCATGCTATTCAAACTCATTACACAAAGCAGTATCAGTGGATGCAAATATTATATCATCAACATAAATTTGTACCACCAATAAGTCATTTCCTGCTTTTCGTGTGAAGAGTGTTGGATCAACTGCACCTTTAGAGAAATGTTATGAAATGAGGAAACTTGACAACATGTCGTACCATGCATGTGGTGCTTATTTGAGACCGTAAAAGCCTATTTGGAGCTGATACACTAGCAAGGGTAATTCTTGATCAACAAATCCTTCTTGGTTGAGAAACATTCGACCTCTTCCCTTAACTCGCCATTTAAGAATGCCGTTTTGACATCCATTTGGAAGATCGTCATATTCTTGTTCGTGACATTTGCTACGAAGATACGGATGGCCTCTATTCTTGCAACCGGTGCAAATGATTCCTCAAAACCAATTCATTCCTCTTGTCTGAATCCCAGAGAAACTAATCTAGCCTTATTCTTTAGTACCCTGCCAAATTTGGCTGTCTTGACCTTATGAATCCATTAAAGTTTGATCAACATGACTTTATCTGGACACGACACCAATTCCCAAACTTGTAGTCTTTCAAATTCATGAATTTCTTCTTGCATTGCATTGATCTATGATGGTTTGGTCATTGCTTGTTTGAAGTTCTTTGGTTCTACAGAAGTTAGGAAGGCATCAAAGTAACACCACATGGCGTCAGTTTTGAGTTGCTTTTGTGAAGACTGAACGAGAAGGATCACCGATCACGTTTGCTATTGGATGATCCTTAGTCCATCTACCAATCAGTTCAAATGGAGTGTGGGATGGTCTCACATTAGATGATGATCCTTGAGAAGTCGAGTCTTCATGAAGAGGTTCATGAAGAGGATCATCATGAAATAGTGGTGTTTTTGGTGATTCTTCAACACCTTGAGAAATAATTAGAGAATGTTCTTGATCTTGTGATGATGGGATACTTGATGATGGTGCATCTTGGTTAATGGACGTAGACACAGGTGAATCGGCTATTTCAATAGCTCTTGGTGCAGCAGCTACTGGAACTGTAGAGACATCAATAGTTAAAGGGTTGAAGTATTCATTGAACAAAGTTTGAACAAAGTATCCAAACATACTCTTTTTTGGTGGATTCCAAGGTTGTGAGGAAATGATGTTTTATACGAGGTCCCTGAACTGGATGTTTGCAGGGTCATTTACATACTTGAAGCCCGGGGCCTGAACCGAATTGTTCAAAAGCCATTGATGTCAGCTCATCAAACGTCACATGAATAGTTTCCATAATTTTCTAGGTTATCCTGTTATAGATTCTGAAATCCTTCTTTGCGGGAGCATAACCAACGAAAATACCAATATCGGCCTTTGCATTTAGTTTACCCATATCCTCACTGTCATTGGTCGGATAACATAGTGAACCAAAGACATGAAGAAACGATAAATCCGGATTCTTGTTGTGCATCAGCTCATAAGAAGTTTTGTTGTATCGGAGACGGATCAGGGAACAATTTTGGGTATAATAAGCTGTATTGATTGCTTCAGCCCACAGAAATAATAGAGCTTTTGTAAATATCAACATTGTATGAGCAACTTCCACTAGAATCCAATTTCGTCTTTTGACAACGCCGTTTTGTTGAGGAGTGCGAGCAACTAATGTTTGATGCATAATGCCGATATTCTCATAAAATTCATGAAGAGTCTGATTGACGAATTCAGTTCCATTATCTGTTCTAACATTATGGACTGTGGTATTTAAACGAACTTAAATATTTTTGATGCATTTGATGATAGCGTCAAGAGCTTCATCCTTTGCAACCCAAGTAAATTGTGAGTAATCATCAACAATCACCAATATATACCTTTTCCCATTAATGCTCTCTACACGCATCAGGCCACAAAGGTCCATATGCAGAAGATAGAGTTTCTCTTGGTTAGTGTCTTCAGCCTTGGGCTGATGAGAGGATTTCTTGCTTTTGCCTAATGCACATGCTGAACATAGATGATCTTTATTGTATTTAAGCTTTGGAATGCCTCGAGCAAGACCGTCTTTGGCTAGCTTGTTAAGAGTACCGAAGTTGAGATGAGATAACCAACGGTGC